>JAJJMC010010184.1:8511-122333 GCA_023531435.1 Papaver californicum
TACAGAGATGGTAAGAACGTTGTTTTATTGCCAATCATGCCGAGCAAAAAAATAGAAGCGGAGGAGAGTCTGAAAATGTGTTTTTTCAGAGGGCTGTTTCTTGGGACGTGTGGTATGTTTACAGCAAATTCACTGACCAGCAAGAGATGTGCAGGTGAACTGATCCTTCTTATTTTCAGTTGAGCAGTATTAGTAAGACATCTTAACTGTAGTATTTCATACGTATGGATGATGTTGACTTCATCAATTCTGATGGAAAAGAAAGAAAATGAACTGTTGGTTGATGTTGGTTTTTTCCCGACATACTTGGAGGATGTGCGACTCCTTGATCCCATTCATCTGACTGTTCCATGCATGATTGTACTATGTGCAGCATATGACTGATATGTGTCCGCATTATATTCAGTCTTTCTCATCTTATACAGGGTTAAACTTTGGGAGAAAATAGTACGATTGAATTTATTAGCATCAATTTTTGGTGAAAATCTTTTTTTCTTGTGCAATTATTTATAAATAGTTAATTGAAACCTATTAATTGGAAGCAATGTAATGAGATTTTGGGAGAAAATAGTTTGAATTTTTTATATTTTGTTTCTTAATTCTTGTGGTGTTTGGATGTTGATATCTCTGTTTCTTAATAGAAACCGTAGTCACTTTGTTTTTTTTTCATTATTTGATGGAAGAGTCTAAAAGCATAAATCGGTGGCTTAGACAGCTCTGCTAAGAATCCGAATGTAATTCTGTAACTGGCTCAATATTCTTCACTCTTTTTTGATCAATGTTGTTTCTCTATGTTTGCATATCCAACCGCCTTACTGAACTATCTTTAATAATCAGGACAAAGGTGTGCTGGGTGTTGTGTTTGGTTGGGTTTTATTTTAAAAAGTTCATTTTGGTTTTGATGAATAGGTTCTAGGTCGACTCGTACATATGTGCATGTGGTATTTGGGTCATCTAGGCAAATAGCAATTGGTCCGGTCGCATTGGCTTTTCTGATGCTGTCTAATGTAGAGTGGGAAATTGCGATATTGTTGGTACTTATGGTTGGAATTTTGCAATGTGTAATGGGAATCTTAAGGTATGATCATTTTGTAAAGTGTATCTGTTTTTCCATTTTAAACATCGGCTAACAAGAGTCAACCTTTTTATTACACTCTCAGCCTTATGTACGTTTCAGCTCTTTCATTATTACGCCATGTCTACATGCCTAGGTCTTTCATTTTGATACTGATAACAGAACGTAAATCATTTTCGAATTCTTACCCCCTCCAGGGACATACTTGATTTCTGTGAATATTGCGGATATGAAGTTCTAAATTACTCACTTTCCCTTGGATGAGTTTGGTATCAATGTGTTGTTGTATAATATCACCTCCGTCTCGCTTACTGAATCGTGTATCCGAAAATTGGTGCAGGGCTTGAATGGATTGTAGGCTTCATTAGTCACTTCGTACTTCCATGGCCGCCGAGCAGGAATCTTTCTTACTCTTCTTGGGTATGCCGCCAAAATTTTCACTTATGTATAGAGAAAACATGTTGGCAAGCCTAGAAGGAAGCACAAAGCAAATACAGTTTTTAACAGAAAACATAAAAGAGTATACATTTAATTGCATTCGAGGAGCCAAGAGCCAAACACATATGGATTCTTAAGTTAAGAGTTCAAGTTCTGAGATCAAACAAAAGGAAATTGGAGAGTTAAAACAAAATCTCATTTCGTACCACATACGATACGACATTAAAACGTTTTTCATAAATGTTTATTTAAATCTCTACTGAATTGTACCTTACTTCTTTCCACGCCGGTGTTTATCGTTACGGCAAGGATTGAGCTCTAGTAATTCTTCAAAATAGATTCATCAATAACACCAACCTTATTTATGTATTGTTTTCAATTTTCGATTATCAGCACCTAACCTATAATATAGTTAAAATAGTAGTATATATATATATATATATATATATATATATATTTAATAAAAAATAATTGCTAAAACGTGATCATGAGATGGCACAGAATTTTGCTCAAAAACCACCAAATCTCCATTATACCATTGGGTTATAAAGGGAGAAAAATACAAGCATATCCATGAATAACATAAGAGAAAGAAGAAGAAATTAACAACTAATTAATTGTACAAGAAGATGGTGATGATGATGATCTTAATAAATTGATCTGATCTGACCTTAATTTTGTAAAAAAATCATCCAAATTTTCATAAGGAGATGTCCACTGCAAACCTTTGCTCCAATGCCATTACCAAAAACCCTAGCCAATGACAACCACTACCCCGAAGGTCAACGATAACGCCATCATCACCTCACGCATTTAAAATTCTACATTCATCTAATTATCAATCTAACCGGGTCAATAAGGAGGTCGACCAGCTGCGGGATTCCCGGCCCAGCCATCATTAGGTATCTGACAACCAGCCATATTGAGTGGATTAAACGATGGAAGAGCTGAAGATTGGTCAGGAAATGGATTGTTAACACCAGCACCTCCGCCGCCGCTGTCAAGACCAGTAGCCCCACCAGACGATTGAGAAACAGGTGGTTGCATTTGGAGTTGTTGCTGATCATCTTCATCTAATGGTAAACGTTCATAAGCTACATTAGTAACAGATGATGCAATTACAATAACTGGACCAGCGGCAATCAGTGCACCTACTACGTTTCCTCCGACAACTTGACCTTGACCACCAGCTAAAAATATACTCAAACTAGTCGCTCCTGGTGGTGCTGGTGGTGGTAAGAAAGAACCTGATAGTGATAATATTTCAAACCTGCCGTGTAACGTCACAATAGCACCAGCAGTAGATGGTTGTCGTAAACTGACATTAGTTACAATACCAGACCCACTTAAGATACAGATGCCGCGCTGCCGCCGACGAGCATACGTTGCAACACAATCAAAAACGTCACAGCCATTCCCTACCTCCAGAATATGTGCTCTCAGAGTATTTGTACTCTCTCTTGTTATAATCACTGGTGGTTTAGCTTTGTTCTTGGATCCAGGTGGTCTACCTCTAGGCCGACGCGCAACCATATCGCCATGTCCACCAGACTTTCCATCTAGTCCTTGGTGGCCGCCACTGCTGTCGTTATCATCACCACCACCACCAAGAAATTGATGATTTCTATGGTTGTTGTTGTTGTTATCATCTTGATCCGATTCATGATGTTGTTGTTGTTGTCGTTGGAGATGTAATTCAGGAGGATGAAGTTGATGAACATAGCGAGAAGCAGTACCTAAATCTACACCAGCCATCCCACCACAACTAAATTAAAGAAAACAGATAACAAGAGAAAGACAGAAGATAAAATTAAAAATTATTTTGGGAGTAAATTAAATTAAAGCTAGAGTGTGATTATTTTTATGTCGTTGAATAAAGAAGATGGAGAAGAAAAAAAATAAAAAGAAAGAGACTCAGGAACTTGAGCCCTAGATTGAATATTGAAAAACAAAGTGAAACTGAGGATGATGATGATGATATTGGGGTTGGATCCTTTTCCTTTTCTTTTCTTTTATTTGATAATTATAAGAAGAGTGAATAGAAAGGGAAGAAAGAGAGGAACATAAAATAGCAATCACATGCAGCAAAAACTCACACACCCCATCTTATAGAATTTTTAAATAGTTTGTGTCTACGACTTTAGAGAGAAGAGTAAGATCGATTGGTTGATGTTTTTGCGTGTATTTTTGAGTTTGGAATATAAACTCAAGCTACCATCCATTTCAGATGGCTTAATTTATAGACATTTAGCTGAAATGGCCTCGAGTTACTCTTGAACTTAAGCAATATTTGGCTATTTTATCATTTTTATTTTTATTTTTATTTTTATTTTTATTTTATAGTATGTAATTTGTTTAACGGTTATGCGAATAGTATGTTATATCATTTAATATAATGTTGTTGAAAAACTTTTCCATCTGGGTGTCACCAGTTGTATGATTCGCTAGACAATCTATTATCTAATTTACTTTTTTATAGTTGTGTTGATAGTTTATTGTGGATTTGGCGTATTTTCTTTTTAATTGCAATAATCATTCATGCTATATACCTTAAAGGTTTAATATCAGAGACTGGAAACAAAGTCAATTTTCTGAGTCCTTTTTGAATTGCACTATCGACCAATTTTATTATGTTGCTATTCCGAATGCAATCAGCATGACCCAAGTCTCAGCTATTAACGTAGTGGTGATGTCTATTCATGGTTGTGCTACTGCTACCACAGTTCTTGTTTGCATATGAAACATGCGCCTGCAACGTCAGGTTGTCCTCTAGCTGTCCCATCCGCATTAATCTTGATCCAATCTAAGTGGTTAGTCCAACCCCCCGAGGTGGTTGTTATTGATCTTGTGTTACTTGTTGAATTGGCAGATGGTGGCATACCAGGTCACAAGGTAAAAAAGGAGGTATGATTTTCTTTATCCAAGTAAATTTTTTTACTGGAGTTTGAGTGTCATCGTTAAAATGTTTTTTTGGGGTTTGGTACTTTGGTTGCTTTTGGCGGTAAAATTTGTGGGATCGTCGTCTGGAGGTCTGAATGTTGGGAGAAATATGGTTGTTACAACATTTTGACACTGAAGGAGTATATGAGCAACAATTTCCGGATCAGTATTGCTGTGTGGGTAGAGGTTGGAGTTTGTAAGATGGATGTGATTTAGAATAACGAAGGTTAGTAGACCTTCACTAATTGATTTCCACGAGAAAAGTTGTATTTTGTGTGGACATGGAAGTAACCACAAGAAATTATTGGCTTGTATTGGGTTTTGGTGCAATTGATCCAGTGTTCGAGTTAGGCATTTATATCCCTATGTTGTGGTATATCTTCCGGATTTGGTTTGGCCAAATAATGTTAACTGGAGAGATGCACGAGGTAAGTGGATATTTACGATTCGTTGGGGTGTGGATAGAGGGAAACCCCTTAGTTTATTATGTATCCAGTTATAAGTTAAAGGATCTATGATATCTGACACTATCTGAATGGGGTACGGGGCCTAACAGGTTAGTGAACTTCGAGAACATGCATGTATATATAATAAAAAACCAAGGTATATCATATATTTTTTATCGATAAAAAAATTGATGCTTACGAGCATAGTATATCATTATTAGACAGGAAAAGTTGTCTTTGTTATTTTCTTTTTGTTCTCAATATTTCTTTTGTTTAGATCTGGGTTTCTCAGTAGATTTTACGATGGTTTCAATGGATTTTTGTAATGATTTCAGCGAATCTAGGTTTTTCTCGTTGATTATCTTCGATCTTGTTGATGATTGATTAGGAAGATCATTTCGATATTATGAGAAATAAGGTAAAAGAGGATGATATTGGTTCTGGAAAGATGCCACCCTAATTCCTGCACAGGATTTAGTTATACTGTAGAGAGAAAACTCTTTTCTGAAAGAAGAAGAAGAAATAACAAAGAGTAAGGGAAAACGTGATTTATTCACACGTGAGTTGAATTAGGCAGGAAGGTAATTTTGTGTTTTAAAAAGTTTTCCAGACCTCCAATTAAATGTTTTTTCTGGATGGACCATAGATTAAACGGATCCAGATATTTTAAACCAACCAGTAAATTTTCCTTTATAAATAGGGTCTGGATCTGAATCCTATTATAGTTGAAAGGATTCGAATCTATTGATAACCCTAGCTAAAATGAAATAATAATAGTAACTTTTTTTCTAAAATGGACTTCAATGCATAAAACTGACGCACGTTTTATGCAACTTGGTGCTCATGAAAGCTGTGAGAAATTGCTTGAGAAGAACCGAACATATGGGGTGGGTGGCTTTACGCTGCTATCAAAATTAGGTGACTAGACATTTTGTTTAGGTGACGTGTTATTTTGTTTCAAAAAGAAAAAGAAAACGGTTCAGTTTAGAAATATTGGGGTTATAAAATGACCCAAAACGACGAAAGTTATGACTGATTTATTGAGCAGAGTAACAAAAACAAATTGCATTAGAGCAGTAGAAAAGGATCAAAGACTTATTTTTTTTAAACCAAAAGAGAAATACGAAAGTATACTTTTTTAAGTTCAAGGTCTCTTGGGGTTGTTTGTCAGCTAATAAAAGTACACTTAGTTGATTGATTTTATTTATTATTATTATTGCGATAGATTAGATTTTGTGCTTGGTTAAACAAATGAAAATCATGTAGAAGGACAGTTTGTAGTTTTAATATGCAAAAGTAAAGAATTCTAGTGTTTTTAGTTCATTATTTCTATTAGGAATTTATAATAAAGATTAGTATCAAAGCATTGATTAAGGTAATATATATATATATATATATATATATATACTATACTACACTGTGTTCATGTTTAATCTTTCCAGCCATTGGTTTCTTTCGAGTGACTAATAATATTATAGTAACATTGTTTTCTTTAATTGATTCGTCTGAGTCTGAGTCTAATTCACTATGTCAATATATCTTAATTTAACTCATTATATCGGTTACACAATAAAATTTAGTTATAGAATAATATTTAATTCAAATATTTTTAAATCAAATATATAAGCCGAGTCATATCTAAAGACAAATATTATAAAAATAAAATAAACAAAGTAAACATCACCAAAAGATGTAACCTTGATTATTTTAAATCTTGATTTATTCATTGTTTTTGAACTAATTATACTTATCTTCATCGACTTTAACATCCGAGACCATTTCAGCGTACTCATCGGGGCTCCCCTCGCCTTTTGATTCTTTCAGCTTTGTTTTTTAACTAGTGTTTCCAAACTAAGCTTCGTCGTTTATCCGTCACTAATTATTTAATTAACGAATAGTTTAGCCTTTCGTGATAATTTTAATGATGATGGCATCACCCTAAGCCAATCAAATCGTGCGTTAGGAGTCACTATTAAAGTAATCTAAATCAGCTTTTTCCTTAATATAATCACAGTTGTATTAGTTAAATCTCTTGGGTTAACAAAAAAAAACACCCACTAGGTGTATTATTGGTGAGCACTAGGTTATTAGTACCTAATTAACAAGTTTTCTTCACACAGTATCGACAAAAACTCCTAGAAATTGCCTAAGCAAGAGTTGAAATGTTGATGCCTTTTGTTTTTTAATAATTTTAATATGCGACAATTTGAATAATTATTTGATTATTATAGTATTATTGATCGTCACTCCTCCAAATTTTGAAACTGAGACAAGAACGAAAAAGCTATTTCCCTAGTTAATGGAGCGGTGAGTTATAAGGTGTTTAATACTTCATGGGAAGTTAGAAGCTAATTTAACTACATAATTATAAAATACTAACTTAGAAATAAAAGTTAATTGTTTGTCAAATAAATTTTTTTGCTTCTAGCTTATGGAATTGATTTGTACGTTTAGAGAAGTTCAGATACTTCTATTAGAAGCAGAAGTCTATTCTAGAAATGAAAAACAAAAACATTTTATTTTATAAAAAGTAAACTTATCTATTTTAAAAAGTTATTTTAAAATTATATACTCAAACTAACTTCTGACTTTTTACTTCCAAAAATCGATAAACAACTTCTTAAATAATGCTAGAGCAACTTTTGTTTATAGAGAAGTTAAAGCACTTCTACATTTGGAATCTCAATCAAACCGGTATATAAGAAGAAGAAGTAGAAGCAAAAATATTTTGCTTCATAAAAAGTTAATTTTTTTACTTTTAGAAGTTATTTCCAAAATTGTATACCCAAACTAACTTCTAATACTTTTCCTTTCGAAAATCAAAAAACAACTTCTTAAATGACTAGAAAAACATCCTATTTGTTAATACTTCACCTGAAGTGCCTTCATACTCTGGCACCATAAAATTCCAATACGAGATGTACCTAAAAAATTTAGAGCTGATAAATTTTACACTCAGGTTATTAGCATCATCACGCACGTTTGGATATGTATCAAGAAGTAGATTTTCAACTCTTTGGAAATCGAAAAGTAAAAAATTAGTTTGGATATAGAATTTTATAACAATTTTTAAAAATAAAAAAGTCAGTTTTTTATGAAGCAAAATATTTTTACTTCTGATATTCAAACATGCTATCAAACACGCTATCAGTGACTTTACCACTGTGCTAATGAGTTTGAGTTTTAACTTTCAAACTAAAGAATTTTAATTCATTATTATTGATGGTACACACTTCGCTCTAATAAAATCAAAGGATAAATTAGTCAGAACCGCTTCGCACAGGCCCACGGTGGAAACTTATTCCTAGAATGTCTTGTTTCGACCCTAATCAATGTGGAGCTTGTTATCATGAGAACGAGAATACGAGATGTTCTAAGAAAGAAACAGGATTGTTTTAATACTTTCTAATGAATCTTGATCCTAATGTGTAACAATAATGATCAATAAAACTTGCAAATATCAAGAACAGATCAGAATCATGGAGAAGCATTGAGACAGATCCCTATATACACGAAAGCCTACAGCAATTACAAATTTATATTTAGAATACAAAGATCATTAAGAACTAAACATCAGCCACAGTGTCCATACAGGAACTCAGGCAATTGCTGCGACCGACCCAATCTGGTCTTCTAAGGAGTGTGTAAGATCTTTTAAGACTTCTTCAGTTCAGGTCTCCAGAATATAGCCACATAGCTAAATTCAGAACAAGAAAAGTTAATCCTTCTTAAAATCATCAAAGATGGAGGATATTTGGCTAAGAATGATTAAACTCGTAATGAAATAAAGATGCAAAACATTAGTCAATCTTTCAGTCTCTTCGGTTCAGGTCTCCAATATTTTCCGCATAGATTAATAAAACCTCGGAAGAACAAAAGTTTGTTCTGATCGTCCTCAGTGACTAGAGAGTTTTGCTGATACTTAAGACTAAGCAGAAATAAAAAAGAAACAGAGACTAGGGAGTTTTGCTGATACTTAAGACTAAGCAGAAATAAAAAAGAAAAATATCATAGAGTAGTGAGACAAACTAATAGATTTTTAATAGAGCCTCTTCAGTTCAGGTCTCCATTAATTTCCGCAAAGATAATAAACCTTGGAAGAACGAAAGTTATTTGGTGATCATCATCAGAGGCAATATAAAGATCTTTAGCATTCAACATACTTCAGTTTGAACAATTCAAGATCACTCAACCAAAAGATTCAAAACAAGAAACTAGTTTATAACAATAGCAGCACTTATCTGAAAAGAGAGTTTTAGAATCAGATTTGCAAAGCTCAATGATTTTTTTTTCTGAAATTGAAAAGGTCAATTAACTGGAATAAAAAGTAAATGTTAGAGCGATCTTAAGAAAGGAATATTATCCCTTTCCATTGAGATTGATTCAAGAGGAAATGGAAAGGTGAAGAAATAAACTCCAACACAATTCCCCTCACATATTTATTATATGCCCTTGTCTGAACCGAATGAGGTCTCAAATTTCCACATCCAGTTATTCGAAGGCAAAGTCAGAACAGAAATTTAGTTAATAACCCAAGCAAAAATAAATAAATCACAACACATAAGTATTAGATGTATCAGAGCTGATTGAAGGACTAGATTGAAAAATAAATAAAATTTCCTATTAAGTCCAATATAAAAAAACTCTCAAAATCAATTTCTAAAAACTAGAAACAGACCGGATCAATTTATGCCTCATCACTAAACCAGATATGAAACTGAAAATTAGAAGAAAAAATCTCCCTATAACTCATATGGCTACTCTGAGAGACAATTATATAATGAAACTCCCAAGTAAAACCTAAAAAACTAAACAAAAAACAGAAAATAAGTTCACTGCAGGAAATGAACGAACTGAACTAGTAGTTGAGGATTTGGCAATCAAAAGAAAAATAGCCAGTCAATTAATTCATTTCATCGTTTGCTCAAAAAGACTTCAACTTCATTATATGAAAAATTTGACATGGGAAAGTAACATAAAATGTGAGAGCGTCTGAATGCCTTAGCCAGTGGCCACCGCATAAGACAGCTAATATCAGAATCTCAGCCCAAATTTCTTTTTTTAGAAAGCGTCACAAAAGATGTACAGCACTATAAACTCTATTAAGTAAGCATATCAAAGTCTAAATATACACAACAACTTAATTACACTACTGGAACAGACAAGGAAAAATCAAACAGTACCCTGATAAGATATGTTCAAATAACATTAAAACCTAAAGGTGGTACTGATGAATAAAATGTGTGCACATCTGAATGCCTTAGCCACGTGGTAAGGCAGCTAATGCCAGAATCTCAGCTCACTATATTATCGGCAACCTACAGCGCTATAAACACTATCAGTAAGTGTTTCAGAGACTCTAATTTGTTGCCTAGTTCTCAAATTCAATTGGCATACAATAAAGTATAAAATTGAAATCCAAATAGAAGTTGTTACAGTTTGTTCCTACGAAGACATGGATTTGCAATATAAGCATCAACTAAGCACGAGCATATCCCTTAGAACCAACAAATCATCAATAGATATCAGTCCACTACTTTAATTTTTGAACATGATCTTCACTGGGATACAATATTAGCATAAAGAAAGAGAAGATAAAGAGATGATAAGAGAAACAATGACTAAACTGGTTAATGAAAACCTAGTATAACTAAGAATTCTTGGCTACTCTAATCACTGTTTAATGAAAACCTAATCTCAAATCAAGTCTTAAGGAATTGAAGAATGTATGTTTTCCAAAACATGTAATCAATGAGACACAAAATCTCAGAGAATAATCAAACACGAATAGGAAATTTCATCTAGCAAACGTAGAAATTGCCTCATAACATTCGAATAAAATCAGATTTTATATCGGTTTTGGGACAGAGTGCGTTTGCAAATACTTAGATTCAGCAATAAAAACAAACTAAACCCTCAAAATCAATAACATATCAAGATGAAGCTGTATGTTTATGATGACTGAGTAAATAGAGAGATGTATCAGTATTTAAAGGGCCTGAAGAATCAGATGAGAATCAAAATAGGCGAGTGATACTAGAAGATTCAATATTGCAAGTTCCTGTAAAAGGTATAATTGATTGAACCGTGATTTTTTCAAGATCCAAACAAGAAGCTGACTTGCACACAAGTATGATTTCATTCAGCTCGATTATAATCAAACACACAACACTAAGCAGCCTAGAAATCCTATAGAAAAGAAGCAATTTATTTCGTCCTACTCTAAGGTATAAGTACAACAAAAATGGATGTTGCTTAGGGTTACTGTTTGCTGTTTGGAGGCAGCTTCAATGAAATTGAAAATCTATATAGCATTACAACAAAAATGGATGCAAGGTATAAGGTTTCAGATTAGGGTTTCACAAATCGGAATTGAGATGGGCCTTTCAATGCACAGTTGGGGCCCAAATTAAGTTAACAAGAAGAGGATTCCCAGTTCGCCATTGCTGCTCATGATCCATAATAACTTCCGCCCGATTGCTCAGTCAGATGATTCATGATAAGGCTGGTTCGTATGCACCTCTTAAATAATCATATTTGATCAAAATGAATCATTATATACTTAGCAAATGATCAGAATGACCTAACAAACGTTCAAATTTGGAGCTTTGTATTGTGCGGTATAGCCTTAGTCGAGCGACAAAGACTCTGTCACTAACGATATAGTCTTTATCGATGGCAGACAGGAGCTTGTCGTTCGGCCGAGACTATGTCGTCGACGGCTAACTCTTTCCCGCCTATAAATTCACTATTTTCAAATTAAATTTTTCTTACTTTCTCTACTTTCTACTCTGAATTTTCTACAACTCTTTTTACAAATGGCATAAATTGCAAATCTTGATTTGGCAACACAACTAGATTTTTCTGGAGTCATTCTTGAAGCCGTTGTTAGTAAGATATGTGGTGGTTATAAGAAAATAAAGAATGGAAAAAGAGGTCTTCAGGTTTAAAATGTTAATCAAGTCGCACCTAAAAAAAAAAGAAAAGTTCAAGGCAAGAAAAATAAGGGGAAAGAAAAATTTGAAAGTTAGCTGTAATACTTCTCACAAAAATAAGGAAAAATATTCTCAAGAGCGCATCGAATGGAAGATACGTCAAATGAAGATAAATAGGCTCAAGATTGTCAGAGGTCTTCAGCTTTCTCATATTCAGGATCCTCAAGCACTTTCTCTACATAGCGTTTTAAAAAAGCTTTCAACACAGAGCATCTGATTCCACTAGCATGGATAATTTTGTATTCATTATTTCCTTCGTCATCATCACTGTACATTACAAGGCGTTCTTTTCATCTATTTTGTCCTTGCCACTTTTGTTGATCATATGAACCATATCTCCCTCGCATAGTATTCTCGTTAATATATAAATATCTAACGGCATAACTCCTACAAATAATATTTTGAAATTAAATTTTGGCTATGAATTCTAAAGTTTGCGTAATCTAAAGTTTGCATGACCTAATGTTTGCATAAGCTAAAGTTTACATATATATAAAACGAAAAATAAAAATGCAAAAAAATAATTAAAGAACAAACAAACTTACTGCATTCAGAATCCTTGAAATATAACGTATCTTTATCGTCCACCAACGTTCTAATAATACTTAAACAACAGTAGTCCTATGGTGCTTAGGGGATAAAATAAATAAATGATACCATGGATATATGATGGCCTGATATATGACCATCCACTACACCAGTGCCCGCAAGCTGTCTTACCTGTTGCAACCCTTCATCTCTATCATGATCCCAGTTCACTCCATTTCTTTGGGTCGCCTGATGGTTGTCCTTTTCTGTTTCTTGTATTTCTTAAGAAACTCATTGTGGCAGAAGATTTTTTTTCAGTAAAAATTTTAAATTAAAATTTACTTTAGAGGATTTTGGTTGAATTGTATGTGAAATTGTGAATGAGAGGTTGTCTATTTATAAACGGTAGGAAGTCGGTCGTGGGCGATGAAAACTATGTCGAGCAACACAGTCTTTATCAGTAGCGACAAAGACTATCACTTATCAGTTCTCCCATAATGGCATAGTTTTTTTGACCAACCACCTGGCTGGACAAACTAACCCATTTGATATGGGTGCATAGAAACCGGCCTAACTCGACGCCATACAGGGACAGACAGACATGGATACATGTTTTACACGGAGATGGAAATGCCTCGTGACTGGCACCACTTCTGAAGTTGGTATGCAATGGGAATGGTGTGAATCTGGTAATGCACATTATACAGATTTATTTACGTACAACATTTGGATCTCACCAAGCAGCTAGGCAAATGTGGTGCTTTCACTCAACTTCACCGTTTAGCAGTCATTTCATCCGGGGCCTGTATCTTCATTCAGATAATTCTTTGAATAGGATCTCACTTCCTATTCTTGAAGTTGTATTAGCTGACGATGTTGTAAATTTCAAGTAATCCAATGAAGTTCCTTTTGACAAAACACACACACACAACTCGCACAAAAAACTAAGAAACTAAATATTGTACTTATAAAGTTATAATAAGTTCACTCTAAATTAAGAACCAAGATCTGGGATAATTATTCTTACAATTCAAAGTTCGAAGTTTACTCTGCGGGTGTCTCTTCACTAGTGCATTTCCAAATTATATCTAGGAATAGTAATCATCCTTATTCTAACATGATCGCCTGTCCGTCTAGTGCACACCGTTATTAGCCAGGTGGCCAGTTCAATTCTCTACCCCCAAGAACATGGACGTGAATGTGATAAACAGTTTGGCCTGCATAAATGAACAGTTTCTCTATTGTAAGAAGTGTATAGTAAGAACAGAAAGTGTAAATACAAAATATCAATATCAAAATAGAAACAAGAAAAACAAACAGAAGAAAGATTTGATGAATACGTGAGATTGTGTTTTCACGAGTCACTGACAATGGTTCCTCCGATAAGAAATCAGAGAAAATCAGAATTGACATGTAATTCGTGAGAGCAACACGGTCATACACTGAGGTTTACAATAGTGTCAAGCCCCTGGCATATCAGGATTCTAAAAGGGAAAGAAAATACAAGGAAATGAGGATGAAGAGGATAATACCTGCACTGGGTCCATCATTGATGACAATCCTGAAGCCATCATCAAGTCCTTCTTGTTTAGCAACACGCTTGGCGGTGTACAAAAGGTGGCCCAGAATCTCAGTGTGCCGCTCTTCTGCCTGAACCATGTGACACAATGACAATTTTTTAATAATCAAGCAACTACATGGCATTTCTTTAATAAGATAGCTCACAAAACTTCAACATTTTTAATCTGAAGCTCTCCAATATAACCCTTGCAGTCTTGCACTAATATGTGAATGGATGGATATTACAAATGTAGACATCGAAGTTCTACAATATCAAATTCCAATCTTACTGTTTTATAATAGCAAGAAAACTTGGCTCTCACAATTAGCCGATATATCTCAAAGTTATTTTCTAGACGACCATAATTCATTGCACCATAAAGGAGATGAGTTTTACATCTGAGTCATACTTCCATGAGGAATGTAATACAGACTCAATTTTTAATTTCCAACCCTCACTGACATTCCCATTCAAGCTAAGTAATGATACTCAAACAGATTCATCCATGAGAAACTACGAACGAATTCCGTATCGGACAAGCTAGCACAACATGTCGCTCATACACGAAATTTACTAAGAGGGGGTATCGTTGACTAGTTTTCCAAATTCAGGGTTGACACCAGGATTCTACTAATAAACGGCAATCTTGTATTTGATGATATGATGAAAGATTTTGAATACAGTAGAAACGAAAGGAATTAAAAACATAATAGTGATACACTTCAATACATACAAGATTAATACTAACATCTTTTTCATCATAACTGAAATTTCCGCCATGTTTTTCATGTAGCATAATAACGACTAATTTGTTGAAATGAGAGGGGATTTGAACTAGTTATTTCTTAAACTGTATAATACATTAACATGTAAATTCTGGAGATATAAGATCTGCTTAGGAAAATCATTTTTTTAATTACCTGGAATTGCTTGTAGGAAGCAGACTGTTTAAACTTTCATATGAGTTAATGTAAAAGCCTTTGAGAAAGAGATGAGTTAGTCTAAGATACCTTTGAGAGGCCAGTTAACCCATCCTTCACCTTGGGGATGAGTAAGATGTGAGTAGGAGCTGCAGGGTTTATGTCCCTAAATGCAAGAACCTGTTGAGCACACAAATTGAGAGAGATATTTTAATTATTCAATTTGTATACTATCAAAATCTACTGTGATGGTGAATGTCGAGTTTTTATCTGGAATCCAGTTTAAAAAATGTAAGAATATATAATGAAGAAACTCCGAAGAGAAGAAAGAGAATAAGAAGAACAATCAAGAAAGAGAGATAGAGAGAGAAGCTTAGAGACGCTACATAACTTTTTAACTAGTGATTCTTTTACTTCTGTTTTCTTGTACATTTAAATGGTAACGCAAACGCAAAGGATATTAGAAATTTTATTCAAAAGACAAAACATTCTCTTTATAGTTTCCATTATCCAGGTGAGCAGTTTTTTTCCTTAAAACTTAAAAGAAAAAAAAACTCAGATTCTTACAAGAAAAATAAAATGTCATTTCACAAATCAAACGAAGCTTTATGCTCTAAAGGCTCACAGAAATCTGTTCATACAATCTGAGCTTCACATTCAAGGAAACAAGCGAATGTGCAGAATTTGTTTTTTTGTTGGTCAATTGGACTAAATTTTTTGACACACCGCATAAAATTTTGAAGTCTAACCAAGATAACCATGTTTAATAAGAACACTAACTGAAACACTATAAAGAAGAACTAGATGACATAGAGAAATACCTTATCATCCTCATAAACCACCTTAGAAGGAATTTCCTTGTTTATGATTTTGTCGAATCTGCACATGCATCATACAAAATTGAAAAATCTAGTCAGAGAAACGCATTCATAAAATTTGAGCAGCACATGATTCTTAGATTCTGAAATCAAATCCGTAACTTACCATAAACCCTAAAATTTACTACTACTTAGTTAGGGTTCAATATATGTGTAATCCTAGATCCTTACATCAAACCTAGGATTAAAACTTACATAGTAGTTGAATCGGAAGCCATTGATGAGCCAGATGAGAAGTGAAGATTTCAAATGTCAAGTCTACTACTGGCTGGGTTTTTATTTTAAAACTCCCCCTTCTCACCTCTCATGCTACTCCCATTTCTTCAATTTATAGTCATTGGATTACCTAAAGATAAATCGTATGGCCAATTAGTCTTGAACAAAGATAATTTTATATAGTAAAAAAGTATGTTAATGAACAAGTTGTTCATCTTAACTATGCTTAGTGAAATAAAAGTAAAAACCCATCTTTATTTTTTCTAATCCCTTTTAGATCATCAGACTGAATACACTTTTAACCGAGAGATAGTGGGAGTCATTTTCTTTACGAAAAAGGATTCATGGACCGATATTCAAACATCCCCTTCAAATTTGAGTTTAATTTATTTTATTTTTCATGTGTCTCACTCCACTGCCATTCGCTTAGATTTGAGTTCACTTTTTTTCTTTCGTAAGGTCCAATGTTTTGGAGGAGTTTATTACTTGGTTTCGTTTACAAATGTCCAAATTATACAGACGAAAAATAAATTTATATAAGATTAAAAAAATATATAAAAATTATAAAAATATCTTTTTTTTCTTATATTATCCCTCTTTTTTTATATAAATTTTATATAAAAACTAGAAACATTTTTTATTTTAGCCGGGTGAGTAATGTTTCAGAGAGAGAACAATTTCTCGGATACGAGAATCAAACGGGCAAACTAGATCTACTCCAAGTGAGCTTATTTGGTTAACTCTGTACCGGTTAGCAATTACATCCCACTTAGTACTGTGCGAGATGTTTTGGATATGAAGGTTACTGACTTCGACAAAATCAGCCCCCATCAAGTAAAAGTGCCTCCCTATCCCACTTGGATTCGCTGTTTTACAGAGGCCTTGATGACATTGAGTTCCCAAGTTTCGTTACCAAAAAACTATCCCACTTGGATTCACTCATTTATTGCCCCAGCCATCCATGAAAAGATAACCAAATTAGTGATTAAGTAGCCAAATTTAAGGTAATATATTTCAAGGAGGATGAGCAGGGTAATTGTAATGGAATACAAGCAAAAAAAAAAAAAAAAAATCTCAAACTCATCAGAATTTAAGAATACCAATATTTTCAGCTTGAATTACAAATACAAAAAAGATAATCAGACAGAAAAACTCTCCCAGAATACAATACCCTAATTTGGGTAAATATTAGCCCTTTTAGGGCATACTGTTTCGGGAGAGTTTTTCCCTCGTGTTTGTTTAGAAGGATTTTTACATATACTATATTACGACTAAAAACAAAACCGCACTTTGAAATGCAAGCAAAATAGAATCGAAAACCGCACTTTCAAATGCAAGCAAAATAGAATCGAAGTTAATAATCCTGCCTAAGAACACGTAAATTTTCTTAAACTACGCTATAACATGTTGTCTAAACCAGCCTACACATATACGTTGTTAACTAGTCAAAGTGATTTATGTAAGTGAAACAAAGCAAGACTGATAGTTCTTTCCAGAATTCAGAAAGCAGAAAAAAAATGGTTCTAAATGAGATAAATGAACACCATAAAAAGAACAAAAAAAAAGCCACAGAACCAACAAGCATGAAACTAAAAACTAACAGATAAAGATCTGCAATCAACTCGTGACTAATGCGGCTACGATCTTATTCGTACAAGAAGATAATGTGGTTGTACCAGCAGAGTGATATGCACTACATCAAACTTCCTAACATAGGTTCAGAATCAGCACACCAACTAGATTATCAACCTCTCTTAACCCTAATTTCACCACCACAGTTGGTCTGCAATTGATTCAAGAAGGAATTGAAACACATGCTGGACCTTAACATTTCAGACTCTTAAATATTTAAGGTATTCCTTGGACTGTTGAACAACAATGGTTTTCATCAATATATCCTCTATCTAGAACCAAAAAGGAGATGAGCCAACTCTAAATTCATATGCTTGAACCGGCTAATAGAAAATATTATACAGAACCATGAACAAGTCATACCGACAACAAAGAAAATTATATGGCACAGATAAGGTCACGAAGATGTTAAAACTCAAACAGATATAATAGTAATTTCAGCTGCCATTTGGACAAAGATCAGGTGAGGCAGACCAAGCTTTGCCAAGTATGCTAGTGAAAAATATCGCCTCTTAAGCAGATTTTTATGAGAAAGTAAGAAAAACCCTTCAAGTGTAAGCACAATGGTTGGGAGCTCTTCCCTCAAAAGAATTTCTAACATGTCAATTTGAAAGAAAATTCCTGGAAAACCAACTGCAGTGGTACCTGCCATTTTCAAACTTCCGCTTCAAGATAAGAACCAATGCACTTGGTCTTCCAGGGATTGCCCTATTTAATTGGTGTGCCGAGAAATCTTCCATTAAAGACTTCCCAATCATTGTGCTTGCTCTTAAAGGGCCGTCTTATATTATCAGAGCATACTATTTAATTTTGCAAAAGCACTAATAAACTTGGATTTTTTGTCGTTTCAAAAGAAGACCAAGCTTATTTGTCGCTGCAGCTGAAGACAAAGAGATGGACCCCATACCACAACTATGAAAATAAAAAAATCCTCTGTTGTATTTGCACAGTATAACACGAGTGATAAGGACGAGTCATAAGGAATCCCTTTGTTGTCTTCTAGCAGCATAATTTTAGGGGTTTTTTTTCCTTGAAATACAAAAAAAAAAGTTGGTTACAGGAAAGAAAAAACTGCATGTTCTTAATGCACTTTTTCTTTCTCCTAGAAAAGCTCAATAATAAATGGATAATATAAAACAATGTTTCATCTTCCATGTTCTTAGCTAGATATGTAACACTTCTAGCAACAATGGTGGAAGATTAAGGTTTCATATAGGGAGCTGCATTCATCTCCAAGGCATGATTAAAAAAGCCAAAGAGTCAAACTTCAGCCCCGTGCTTCAAGCACATTTCTTTTGCTATTTTTCCTACAAGCAAATTTCCCATCTCCCAGGTTTAAAAATGCATTATGGGATACGTTTTTCTTTTAAGAGGTGATGTGG
The DNA here is from genome assembly GCA_023531435.1 of Papaver californicum. NCBI lineage: Eukaryota > Viridiplantae > Streptophyta > Magnoliopsida > Ranunculales > Papaveraceae > Papaver > Papaver californicum. Next base: position 27,523 of record JAJJMC010010184.1, read on the forward strand.
CACCTAGAGGTGTACATCTCCAACTTAACCAGAAATACAAGAGATTATCTACAAGGAAACAGGATCTCTTTTGGGTTTCAAGACAAATCTTGCAAGGTACAATTTTGCCGTGCACTAAGCAGATTTTGTCTTCTAGCCCCCTAAAAGTGTTGTTCTTAAAGAACTTTACTTTTTATTTAATATTTGAAAAGCTCATCAAGTATTGATACTACAAAACAGATGTCAGATCTTCCTTGTTTGCAGCTGGATTTGGGAAACTTCCAGCAGCATCAATGGAAGATTGAGGTTCAATGTAGGGAGCTGCATTCATCTCTAAGGCGTAGGAAAATAAGCCAAAGAGTCAAATTTCAGCCCTAATTTTAAGCACATTTCAGTTTTCTATCTGTCCTACAAGCCAAATCTCCTTTATTTACTAGTGCTACCATAATTGGTACTAAATTCGAGCAAAACAATGTAAAATTTGAACAACGAAAAATTCAACTCAATAAGTAGCAGGAAATCACAAGTCTAAAAGTAGCCTAATACAATCAGAGAAACACTACTATCATGTAGTCAATTCTATGTTGTAGTTACACAACGAGAATCAGAAGAAGCATATTTCCACAATGTAATTAAGAGTGCTATTTTCTCGTTTTACAAATAAAGCCTTACGCATATTATATGGCAGGGATTAGTTTATTCTAACTTCCCCCCATTGCACACTACTAGTGCTGCCATAATTGGTACTAGACTCGATAAAATCACAGTTACAAAAAATGCAAACACTCAGAAATTCAGTGGAAAGATAAACCTTATTACCACCCTAACCAAAATGCAACAAGTAGCAGGAAACCATAAATCTAAAACCAACCTATACAAAACACAACCTTAAATGTCTGACAATATCGGTTAGGCGCATTATCATGCCCTGTAGACTTCCTAAAGGTAGCACTTTTAGAACAGTAAATACATCCATTTATCTAACAACCGGACTATAATTTTACCTAATATAATTTAAACTCCTCTTATAAAGCATCAATACGCATTTCAAAGTATTTCCCCTTACATCACAGACCAGCTCATTTTGTTTACAATTCTTCACCAAACAATTTTTCTTTCTAACAAGATAATATAACATAAACACAAGATAAACATAACAAAAAACCAAAGAAATTATCCATACATTTCAGTAGCACTGTTCATGAATCAGTGCAACATCAATAATTCAAGTTCAACAACATCAAAAATGAAGTTCAACAACATAAATTTATTCAAATTTTCAAAAACAAAGAGATCCTATTAGAAGTCTTTGTTCTTCCTTCATTTCCAAAAAGAAGAAAAAGAAGAAGAAATCTTTACCTTTTTCAATGCATGATGCTCTGGTCAGAATCATGGGATATCCCAAGGTTTAGCCTCAGGAACAGCAACAACCATACCTTGAAGTTCAGGAGTTAAAACAACTTGACAACCAAGCCTTGAATGCTTATTCAAAACTCTAGCTCTTGAATTCCTTTTCAATACATATTCTTCATCATAAGAAGCTTTTGGCAATTTCTCTAACCATTCTTGAGCAATATTAACTTCACATTCGGCTGAACAAGCATCAATATCTTCTAATCTATGTGAAGCTGGATCAATTAAACCATTATTTGCTAATGCTTTTAGTAAAGTATGACCTGATAATCCTATGATTTCACGTTTTTGACCTTCATAATCGATTGCGAAAAGTTTTACGATCCGATCTGATACTTTCTTTGAAGATGTTGATGATGATGATGCAGTGGTTGTGGTTGATCTGATTATGGATTTTAGTGATGGAGTTCGTGAGATTTGTGAAGAAAATCTCTGGAAACTGGCCATCGCCATTGTTTAGGTTTTCGTTTCTACTGGTTTCTCTTTGGGTATATAATTTGGGGATTTTGATGGAGAAAATGAGAGGAGGTGACGTGATTTCTCGCATAATATTTGTGGGCCTAATAGCGTTATACATTATTTTGTCCTGGGTCTAAGCATCGACAGCCCTTATAGTTATAGGTCAGTGAGTCCTGGGCCTAACCATCTTCCCGGTGTGCATATAACCTTGGGTTGAGCAACGAATGGATGGATGCGGATTTGGTATAGATAGTAGATTTGAGATTTTCACTCACGTCTAGTCCATTGTCCGTCGAATTTGATATCTTCGGATATGCGGATGAGCAGACTGGATACAGATGGATTGACATATTTAAAATAAATAAATGAAAATAGATAAATGTTTAACAAGAATAATGTAACTTAGTTTTAAAATTTAGATTACTAAAATTTAAGTAATTACAACGTAACAAGAGTAACGTAAAATTATTTGAAGATTACCATCAACGAAAAGTAAAATATTCAACGACACGAAAACTAACCCCAAATTAATAAAAAATTATTTATATTACCTACCAAGAGAAAACAAGGAAGGGAATTGTTGAATTGGAAAAATGGGAAACAACGTTTTCTTGAAGAGAAAGACTAAGCCTTAATAAAAAAAAAAATTATATACTTACATATTAGGTATAACCCCGGCCTATAGCAAGAAAAGTTTAGTCTTAGGGTTGGCCAGGGCCTATGACTCTGGCTTGGTTATGTTAACTTTAGGTTAGACTAACAAATTTAGTTTCTTCCCCTTTGAAGATTAACCCTGGCAAGTTGTTATGATTAGGAAATGCAATTATATTATAAAATCCACAATTAAATTTAAAAATATGGTTAAATTAAGAAATCAATAATTATGTTAGTTTAAGTTGGATAAAGGCGATTCCGAACATATTCAAAATTTTATTGAATAAGTAAATCTAATTGAATCACTAAGGTCGATCAGTAATATATTTTAATAAATACTAAAAAAATCTAGTCGAATAAAAGTCGGACAAGTTATGGTTATATAAGAGTTGGAGTTAGAGTTGGTCGGGCCTAAGCATAATCTCTAGTCCTTTACTGTCAAAAGTATTATATAAATATATAAACGCTCATATTTATATCATGTGGATTTTATGTGATTGGGTCGGGCATAATCTATGTTGTCAATGTGTTTTGAGAATAAAGATAAACGCTCGGATTTGTTCCAAAGACAAACTCTCGAATCGGGCGATCCTGGTCGTCCACAGTTTATTTTTAAGGGTTAGATTTATCCTATAGTAAGAGGCAACACTTATTTATATTACAAGTTACCTATCAATTACCTATAATAACTTTACATATGTATAATACAAACATTAATTGTCCTTCGGGTATCCAACAGATGGATGTTGTTCCACCCGCGTCCAATTCGTAAAAACTGCGAATTTTAAAAATCCACTCGCGTCAAATCCACAGAAAAACATGTTGGGTGTCCACCCGCCAAAATGTAGATTTGGTCCGGTGAAATCCACGGATTTGGATGTTTTGCTCACACGTACCTGTCATTGTGCACTGTTCCTTGCATTTCACTTGCATTAACATTTGCATCTCTATGGGGTGTTTGGTAAAAATTATGATTATCATTATGATTATAGATAATCATAAATTGAAAAACGATTATCCTATTAATCATTTTTTTAATAAATTTTAACAAACATATTTTTGGAATAATTGATAATATTATAAAAATGCTCTCGAAGAGGAGAGGGAAGAATGATGATCTAAGAACTTTTTTTAGTCCACTATTGTTTTTTTGTCTCTCTCTTGATAGTTTAGAGAAAATAAGGAAAAAAGTCTAATTTATTTTTGTTAAAAAAAATAATTGATTATGATAATTTTTATAAACAATTTTTTTTTACTTATGAAAAATAATGAGTTTATTCAATTATGATTAAAATAATCAGTTATTATAAATTTTAACAAACACTTATATAATGGATTATGGGCTGGATAATTAATTATGAGCTCATAATCCATGATAATAATGATTACCAAACCCCCTAATTATTATAAAATATTTTTTTTTATGTCAAAATAACTTTATCTTCTTTTGGGTTAAACAATACGAAAGTCTTATCTTGGAATTGCCAGGGTTTTAGAAATCCCGACACCAAAACCTCTTTGAGGAATCTTATTAGATCTTAAAACTATGACATTAGTTTTTTGTGTGGACCAAAAATGATGTTCCCAAGTTGGATCAGTATATAGAAAGTTTTAAGTATCTTCTTATTTGGCATCATACTTAAGTAACTTAACAAATAAAAGAGTTTAATTTATCATGGATTTCTTAATATATAAGAAATCAATTAATTTATTGCCAGGGTTTTAGAAGAGTCTTATCTTCTTTCAAGTCGATGAGGACTTTTTATATAGTATTTTAATATTCAAGTCTTTAAAGTCCTTTTCGACTGTGTTTCTTTAAGTTACAGTTAAAAATGTATCAAACGTATGTCCCACGATAATATCAGGTTCGGTTGGATTTATTTATTTATTCGGACTAAGCCGATTGTGGCATGAATAGTTTTCTCCAAAATAATTTAGGTTCTTTTAGGTTTTTGCTCCTATAACCTAATATAATTTTATTTTGTACATTTTTTGTTTTTCATTCAGAAATTCACTTCGATGTTCAGCTAGGTCCTTGACACTTTTCTAAGCATGATATTCAACTGTAAACTCTTATGTTTATGTTGAAAACTCACTTTTATGTTCTGATAGGTCATTGAAACTCTTCCTGGCCGAATATTTTTTGTTAAAAACTTAATTTTCAGGCTTTTAGGGCTAGGTTGGAGAAAACAAGTCTTGTTGAGTATCTTTATGTTTAACAACTAATTCAAGTTTCTCCTTCTCTAACTTACTCATTTTATGCCTCATTTAGCTATTTCTTATTCTTTGGTTGAATTGACTTTAAAACTCCGAAAGAGCTAAAAAAACAAAACAATTCATAGCATATGACATAAAAACTAACATTAAAGCAATGCATTCAAATAAATTAGTGAAAATAACGCATCTATCACCTCCTGCGATAACAAATCTCTTTACTATAAAATATCTAGTGTCCTACCAAAAATAAAAACAAATTTGTATTAACAATGGAACTAGAGCTGCACAAGAACCGAGCAGTTTTGGCCGAACCGGTCGAACCGCCGGTTTTTAAAAACCGACCGAATCCAATGGCTCAGTGTACGGTTTGATATTCTTATAACCGTTGATCTACAACTCGACTGATGGTTTTAGCGTTTAAGCTGACCGAACCGAGCCGAAAAAATCGATCATTATAAACCATAGTATGAACCTTAATCATAACAATCCAGTATAACAAATATAAACTTAAAAACTTTAGTAACCCTAACAACAACCTCATTCTACTATCTCACTCTTCTTCTTCCTCACACGCAGCCTCACTTAACTTTTTTACTTTTCTTCGTCACACACAGACAGCCAACGGAACTCTCCATCCACCACGAGCAGCAACCATTACCTTCTTTTTTCTTTTACTTATTATTTTAAAATTAGAATTTATATATGTGGATTGGGTGTAATTAAAATTGTTTCTTTTTTTGAAGCATAAGTAGCAGCAACAACAAGTAATATATATATTTAGAGAATAGAGAACGAAAGTAGATAGATAAAGAGAAAGAGAAAGAGAAGGGTTGTTTTATTTATCTAGTTTAGATCTCTTTTAAGAGAAGGGCAACAAACGAATCCTAAAAAGAACTTTCATATCTCTCATTTTCATGATATATCTGCAGCTCCATACTTAAACTAATGAATGATGAAATATGTATTATTATTTGTTATTGTTAAGATTTTTAAATTTTTATTTACCTTACTTATATTTTGGATATAATTAAATTTGAAGTTAAAATAGATCTGAGTGTAATTAGATATTCTTGCTAAGTAATAGACCTATGTATTTGTTATTGTTAGGGTTATTGTAATGTGCAGAATCACATGTCTGTTTAAACAACATTAAAATATCTTTTAAGGAAAATCAGTATTAAAAGGGATTTTGAGTAAGTTTATGTTAACTCGGTTAAAACCGATTAAAATCGTCACTGACCGAGCTGAATTGGATAGATGTAAAATCGAACCGAAATTAGGTCGATTCAGTGACGGTTTTGAATTTAGAAACCGACCATAGGTCGGCTTGGTAGCCGATTTTGCGGTTTTGACCCGTCGATGGGCTCCCCTAAATGGAACCCATTTTGTATATACATATGAATCGATGTGTTTGCAGAGTTTATTGATAGAGAATGATGTTTAGGTTTCATTTTTTCGTTTCTGGTGGAGAAAACGAGAGGACAATGAAATGATTTATCATTCGTGGAATATTCATATATATAGTATCTTGTCTAAATTATAATACAGCTGCCCTTATAGCTCAGTGGTAGAGCGCCAGTCTTGTAAACTGGAGGTCCGCAGTTCAATCCTGCGTGAGGGCAAAGGTTCTCATGTATTTTTTTTATTTTTTCCATTACTTTTTTGGAGGCCCATATTCCATAGTGCTGCTGATTAGTCAGGGACAATTTTTTTCTAAGAAATCCAAATGCAGTTAGACTACCAAGCCTAACCATTAACAATGCAGTATTTAACACTTACTGACTTACAACAGTGTTTGTTAATAGGCCTAGTGCAAATTCTGCAATTCAAGCTGAGCCGAGAGAGAGAGAGAGGACTAATAAGAGGAAGTCTTATGGCGTCCACATCCAAGGTCCATACATGAAAAACGTGGAAAAATCGTTGAAGAGCAAGTCTATTTTTTTGGCTAAGTAGTTGAAGAGAAAGTCTAGTGGCTCGAAGTTAGGTATTTTCAAAGCATCTTCGAAGGCATGTAGAAGATGCTTTGGAATACAATCTATGAATCAAAATAGTAGATGTTGGGCGTCATTTATTTTTTTTTCCAATCCGAATGTAGTTAGATTAGACTATAATCAAGCCTTACCATTACCCACGTAGTGTTTACAGAATCCATAAAGGCATTTAACAGTCTGAGATAATATGATAAATACCAAGCGATAGTCCCACATTGGCCAAGACAGAGGCGTGAATGTCAAATTGAGAGTGATAAAATAGGATGGAAATTGCCTCTAGAAACCATGATCCTTCAGGCAGATAATGGGATATGATGAATGGTCAAAACTCACATGCTATGTGAGAATTGGGTGTCCAGCCTAAGCCTGGTTACGACAATATGGGCACTCTCATTTGTCACCTATCTGATCCTTACCCACCTTTTAAAACTTAATTCAAAATATTTTACTTGAAAAGTGTGTATGGTTTAAGGCCAAGGCCTCCTGAGATTGTTAGAGGTCATTAACCGGTAGCAGAGGGTACCATACTCACTGAACCGCCAGATAATTTGGTAAACTACGCCTTTCAATCCTCTAATGACAGTCCAGTTTTTTCACTAGCTGAACAGTTGCAACTTGCAAGTGACTACAACAGCTAATTCACCATCTGAGCCCCTCTTGTTAAATATTTCCAGTAATGACATTTCAGTTATTCCACATGCTATGCAATTAGAGCTGCCTAGCTAAAGCCATGGGTTCAGTCAAATGAATCCGAAGGTAACATTCCACTTGCTGTGCAATTACAAAGGCTTCAACCCACAGATCCACCCTCTGAACCTGGAAGTGTCACTTGTGTATCAGATAACTCTCTGCTGTATCAGCGGGTTCAAGTGGAGAATCATGTTCAAGTTCTGAAATCCGAAAAAGAATCGGCAAGAATTTGTAGGGTGGATCGACCTCAACCCGTGAAAGTGTGAAAGTGGTGCAGCTACTTGTGCTCATATCATCTTAATGAAAAGTTCTCAAATGTTCTGTTCAATATTATTTTTACATTATCTAAGATATTTTGCATTTATCATCTGTTTGTGTAGGTCAAGAAGTAGTGGAGAAACAATGAACCTCCTAAGAGGCGGCGGAGGTGGAATTCAGAAGCCTCTAAAGTTTTTGAACAACCAACCTCCACTCTGACACCTTCAGCAATTCGAATCTGTTACTCCAAGACGCAATTTCACTAGGTCAGACTCAGCAGCTAGTAGTGGTGGTGCAGATGCCCCAAAGGAGTGTGTTGGTAATTATTTTGAAAATGTGTAAGACTATGATCCTTGGGTCACTTATACTATGAGTTTGAGTTGGCCATTATTCTGGCCTATCTCCATGTTCACATTGCGGTTCTATATATCGTTCTAGAAAGAAAGTTGTGATGTTTAGTTCGTCACCGCTTAATGCTGAAGCTAATACAGCCCACATGCTTTTATCTGTTTGTGATTCTTTTGTGCAGGTTCATGTGATTATGGATGTGATCCTTGCATATCATGGTTTTATATATTGTTGGATCTAGGGTTGCACACCTAACCACAGTTCTAAATTTTGGTTATTGCAGTACTCATTATTGGAAGAAGCAAAAGATACTCGAAATGCTATGTATAATTTGCAATGGCCTACAAACGGTGGACACCTTCTGGTGGCCGAGTTTGTCGACTCGCAAGAAGTGGAAATGCGGGTTGAAGCTCCACCTCAGTCCCCAGCATTTAGTAGTCTAGTCTAGTGTTTGTAGTGATCTCAATCAAGATCACCTCACTCCTCAGGTTTAGTCGAGGATGATACATCGGTTTCGTAATCCTAAATAAATATACGGTGTTCGAAATGCAACCCTCATCCCGGAAAAGATTACTCTAGTAGTATTCAACATGAGGTAAAACCTGGTGGGCAGAAACAGTCGACCAGTTTATTATTCAATTTGTCCTGTAGTGGAACATCAACAGCCCTTATAGCTCAGTGGTAGAGCGCCAGTCTTGTAAACTGGAGGTCCGCAGTTCAATCCTGCGTGAGGGCAAATTTTTCATTGTCGAGGTGTAAATTTGACCCGATTATGCCCAAAACATGATACACACGGGTCGCCTGACCTAGTCTGGTTAGTTGAATTTGGCGTGTTTGGGCTTTCATTTTTTTTGTACTGCCTGGTATGGTACCCATTGTTTTAGAATTTTATGTTTGTTTTTCCTTTCTTGCATCTCTAAGATAAGATTAGTGAGTGTTAGTTTCATTACATTTGTTGATGTTTCAAAGTGAACTTGTTTAGTTATATTGTTTTTCAAACATGAATATGAATCTCAGTAATCAAATGTCAAATAGGAAAAAAGTGACTTGTCCGGCTTGCTTTGCCTAGTATGTTTAACATTTGGGCTTTGGGCAGGTTTTTGACTTAAAAATTAATGTTGTTGCCCAGCCTAGCAGGCTTTCTGGGTAGCTAATTTTAAGCCCGTCCGACCAGGCCTGAGATAGAAAATAGGCATGGCAGCTCAGCCTGGCCCAATTTACACCCATATTGGAATCCAATCTATGAAACAAAACAGTAGATGTTGGGCGTCAAATCTTTTTTGTTTCAATCAAGTCTTACCACCAAAGTGGAGTGCACGTGGCAAACACAAGTTTTTTCATGCTAAGAGTGTAGCCGCCACATTCCATATCAATATGTCCCAATTCACAATCACAACAATGAACTTAAATAGAAGAGCACACAACAGATCATACAATCAGTTTGTTTGAAACATACAAACTGATGAAAGCTCTATGTCATGTCTTTCCCAATAAAAAACAAAACAAAAACAAATAAGTCATGAATCCACAACAGTTTGACATCTCAAATTTAGTAGAATGGATGATCCTGGCATGAAACTATTACACAGAAAGAAGGAAAAAAATGTTTGTTTGCTATAATATTAAACAATTGACACGTAGGTTTAAGAGAGGCATAGATGGGAGACGACTACGCAATTTTCTATAGGACTGTATGTTGGAGAAAATGAGTTTTAAACTAAATGTTTTTGGTCTTGGATGCTCACTCATTTGTTTGAGTGAATGAAACTCTTTAGTTTATCCCACATTGGGTATTCTAGAGAAGGTTTCCACTATGGGTGGAATGGGGTGGGCAAACAATACATGGTCTAACTTATGTAATGGGCTAACCTATGTATTGGGCCTATGAATTAGACATCATCCATGATCCATTATTTTACAACAAATCCTGAACCCTAAAGGTTTCCAAAACCCTAAAGGTTTATTTTCTCATATAAATACAAAACAGTTTTTAGAGTTAAAGATAATCCCAAAAACGTTTTTTATTATTTTTTTTGTTTTTCTTCCCTGTTGCTAAGTTCAAGAGTGGGTAGTTTGTATTGTGTTAATACAAGCTATATCGGGCAGTCTTATCCTGGACACATCTTCGCACGTTGGGGTTTAATATTGCTCTTCTCGAGTATACCCGCGAACTAATGTGTTAAGGACAATTTGTTGAACCTGTGATTCTGCCCTCGTAGTTGTCCGTGGTAGAGTTTTTTTTCAATTCAGTTCTTTATATATATTATTCTGATACATCTAACTTTGTTGTTTATTGTTGCAAGAATCCAACACTGTACAGAGTCAACAACCATTCCCAGATAATAGGTTATTTTCTAAGGAAAGACATACATAAACAGTGGTCAAGAAAATGAAAATAAATTCGAAAGGGATGAATGAACCATAGAATCTTGACCCTTAAGTTATAAGATTACATCAGTAAGTCCACGATGAGTTTTCAGAGCTATGCTGGCTTAGCTTATTGATTTACGAAGTCCCATTGTTGCCTTTCGTTTTGCCTTGGTAGCATCATATATCTTCTAAGATATAAGTGCCCTTTCAAGCTTAGCTTCTAGCTGTTAAAGTTGTGTTCATGTTTTAGTCGCGTATAAAATATGAAAACCTTACCAACTGAAAGTATAAAACAAACCTTTGTCGCACATTTCACATGTGGTTTGGAGCCCCTTCTTTGTTGAACCGTTTTTTTAGATTTACTGGCTTTGTTCTCATCAAACTTACCTAAAATAAATGAATAATACATACATAAAAAAATAAATCATTCAAAGATGCAGAAATCTTTCCCATTAATTAATTTTAGATTGATTTCTATCGACATAATTTTATGGGGGTGTTTGGTAACCATTATTATAAGGAATAATAAGCCCATAATCAATTATCCAGCCCATAATCCATTATATAAGTGTTTGTTAAAATTTATAATAACTGATTATTTTAATCATAATCAAAAAAGCTCATTATTTTCATAAGTAGAAAAAAATTGTTTATAAAAATTATCATGATCAATTATTTTTTTTAACAAAAATGAATTAGATTTTTTCCTTATTTTCTCTAAACTATCAAGAGAGAGACAAAAAAACAATAGTGGACTAAAAAAAAAGTTCTTAGAGCATCTCCAACAGACGACCAGACCAAAGATCAAACCCTATATTTTGTCTTTAATCGCCAACTTTCAACCACAACGGGCGAGTTAAAATGGGATTTGGTCCAGAAAAAACACTGTTCGGGACCAAACTTGGTCCCCAAAACTGGACCAAAACAAAACATAGTCAAAACACGGGCGTTATGTTAGTAGACCGTTTGGTTCAGACGTTGTTATAGGATAGCGTTTAAATTTTCGGGCGTAACACTAGAGTAACACCTGGCCTTAAGAAACGTTACACTAAGTAACACCTGGTACATAACATCATCGTCTAATCTCTGAATTACCATTTTCGCCCAAAAATCGCCTCTCGACTCTATTGGAAGAAAAATAAGAAAAGAGGAGAAGAAATTGAGTTTTATCTGAAACTCGGTTTATATAAATTTTTTACTTTAATCCCTGAAAACTATCGGTACATTAAATAAAGCCCCTAAAATATTATATATATTACACTAAAATCCTTGGCATCTCGACGGCTACTATCAGATCAATTATGATCTTGACGGCTATAATTAGATCAAATTCGTAAAAGTAAGACCATCCAATGGTCCATATTCAATGTACACACGGAAATTTGACGGCTCAATTTTAAAGTTAGTAAAATCCAACGGTTTAATTTCAAAATGACTTAAAATGGATAAGTTTTTTTAGTTTACCCTTGTCCTCATTAAAAGGGGGTGATGTAGTGTTTCACAGTTATAGTTGTGCTCGTTTGTCGAAATTCTGCAATTTAAGTTGAGCCTAGATGGACTAATAGGCCTTCTAAAGAAAGGACCATCCATATTCAGTAACTAGCCCAAACTTTTTTTTCACTTGAAACAACATGATTACTAAGTAATAGTCCCACATCGACGAGTACGTAGGAGGGAAGTATCAAAATAAGAGTAACAAATAACAAGGATGGAAATTTTCTTGAAAAATATAATATGAACCTCTAGGCAGATAATTGGAATTGCGAACTGCCATAGCACATGTCCGTATTTTATTTAGAATAAAATAATATTATCCCATTTTCAGGAAAAGAGTTACTATCACTTGAAAAAGTGATAGTAACACTTTTCCAGAAACAGAAGGAGTATATATTATGCCCTCCGTAACGATGGTTCTGCCATCTTTTGATGGTGGGGTTAGTTTTCTATAACCCTAAGGTTTATTTTTAAAATTTTATTTACCTTCAATTCGATGGTTTTTCAATTAATATTTGTCAAATCTAAAATTATTATACAGTTTCTCAAGGCGTATGCACGAGTTCTGTTTCATGATCGGGGGAGGTCGCTGAACAAACTCGTGCAAAGTATGAAGAAGCTTGTGCAATTAACAAAGAAGTTCGTGCGCTTCTTGAAAAATCAACTCGGAGGATCGAAGAGCTGGAGAAAAAAATGACCCTTGCAAAAGAGTCCAACAGCGGTTGACTAACACCGTCTTCAACTATGGCCCCCGCCTCCTCTGTTCTAGTTTATGGTGGTACTTTAGTTCCCCAAAATATCATCGAGTCTATTGAGAGTTTGATGTCCTCGAAGGATATGACCTTTTCCATTAGCCACCGTTATGTTTATTGGAAATACATGTTGGTGATAAATATGAATGTTGAATAAATGCAAATTTCCTATAAATAGTAATGAAATATTGGGAGTTTTTACTCCTATTTCTTCGTGAAAGAAATAATGAATTGGCTCTCGTTCAATTACATACAAGTTTTTGTTTTCTCACTTCTCTAAACATTATTAAAAACTTAGTTGGGTGTGTTTTTGGTTGAAACCGGGGTAGAAAAATTTGAAATGAATTACGTTATTAAATGGTTTCATTGTATCCTGAAGGTAGTATTTCGTTTATCCATTTGTATTCACCAACTAATTGGAAGGACCGAAATAATTACCTAAAAAAAATCTTTTTAGAGACATCTCTGCTTTAGGTTTCAACTTTTAGTCCAATTTATCAATAGTTACTACAAGTGTACCCACCAAAAATGAAAATAGATTTGCATTAACAATGGAACTCATTTTGTACATACATCATACATGTGAATCGATTTGTTTACAGATTGTATTGATGGAGTTTGATGTCATTGGGCTGCATTGTTTAATCTGGCTATATTGGGATCTACAAGAATTATTTTGGCTCTATCCTATTTTACTCCCATCTAGATGAGGGGATAAGGTGTGTTTAATTAGCTATTATAAAAATTATTAAACTATCCTCTACTCATTAATTACCCATGATACTTAAATCAAAATATAGATATCAATTTTATTCCCTTATTTCACTACAATCCAAATCAAATCAAAAACAAAAACAACATAAAAAAAACTTTCTATTTCCTTTCACTTTCAAAAATCTAAAAACCTTGATCCTAACTTTTCCAAAAACAAAATCCCATCACTCCGAGTTAACTACAAGGTAAATCTCTATAAACTTTTCTTATAATAGTATTTGTGATAGATCCATGTGTAGAAATCTTCATTTACGTAAATCAAATTTTCTGATTTTTCCAGAATCGTTGGATGTGGATCCATCGTATCCACCGATTCTGGTTGTGTTCTTAAGAGCATGAATAACATGTATCAGAATCGTTGGATATAGCAGATCATATCCAACGATTCTACCTTTTTATTTATTTATTTTACTTTTTCTATACTGAAATAGTTGGATAAAATACCTACTTATCCACCGATATGGTCTTTTATTCTTTTATTTTTGTATATAGGAATCGTTGGATAATCACATGATTATCCACCGATTCCCTTGCTTTCAAGTTTTTACTACTATCCTATGAGAATCGTTGGTTATATCTAACGATTTTGGATATGGAAGTTTTTGGGTTTTAGAAATAAGAAGAATGAATATCTAAAATGGTACCTAACCAACGATTCTGGCTTGGTGTGTTCTGTTACCTTTTGTAGTTAGAATCCTTGGATAAAGATGATCTTATCTAACGGTTCTTGCTTGGTGTTTTCTTATAGTATTTGCAGTTAGAATCGTTGGATCCAACGATTATTTTATGTTCATTATATACATAATTTTTTTCAGGTGATTGAACTAGAGATTATTAAATTGTTTGAATCTTTAGTGATATTTGTTTTTTAATTTGTTTATTTGTACAACCATTATGGATGGTCGTAAGAGAGGTTATGGTCCAACCCGACAATATGACATCATCCTAAGCTTCATCCTAAGCTTATAAAGCTTACTTAGGGATGCATCAGGGTGGGATGCATCAGCCTTGATACAATTGGCATTGGCGCTAACTAGATAGCGGATTAACCTAGCAGCTGGCTAACCAGTTAGCGAATGTGCTAACCAGTTGGCGGATTTGCTTGTAGTTTAGCCGATGGAGCATGAATTATGCGAAAGCATCATTCATCCGTGTTGCTTACTCGAGAATACTTATTTGTATATTAAGTAGCGAAAATTATGCACAAGCCGGTGTATACCTTGCGAAAGTCCCTTGGCCTACGCGGACTTGGCTTTGCTTGGCCTTGCAACAAAATTGGATTCGATGTGGGCTTTGCCTTAATTGGCTGTCCCTTTTCGGATGAACTACGATCATGCTTGATCCCTTCAAGGTACGGGTTGGGTATGTAGGCAGCCGCAATGTAATGCATTGAGGTGCATCACCTTGTCGCTCATATCATCTAATTTAGAGTTGATTGCGACATAATGGTAATTCATATCATCTGGCTCGGCAATGCAAGTTAAGAGATGATTGTTTTCACCCTCGATGAAGTAGTTGCAATTCCATTCGATGGATTGTTCATACTTCCTATCAACGCTATACGATATGGAACGACATGTGCCTGGATGTTGCACCCTTGGCAAGAGCAAGATCAGTGTAGGCTCCAGTGCATGGACGAAACAGAGTTAAGGAATTGGAAATTAGGCTTAAAATGGCCTATGCACTAGTCCAAGGCATGAGTTAGGCTTGGAAAAAGGATTGTAAGCAAGTGATGCATTCCAAAGCATCACCATTGGCTTTCATGGCCTTGATCCCTTAACAGAACAAAGGGTGAGTTGGAGCAGTGTGAAAACTACTTTCGAATATCATGCTTGCGAAGGCAAATTGACCTGCATTTGCCTAGTGAGAAGTGAAGATTTAAGTCGCGCATCGGGAGCTCTGGCATGCCCAGCGCATATTGCTCAAGGTGGAATTTCCCGGGGCATGACATTAGTGGTAGGGCCAAAATAATTCTCGTAGGCCCCAATATAGCCAGGTTGTTTAAGCTTTCCTTCTTCATTTATATTGTTTTATCTTTGGGGATTTTGACGGAGAAAATAAAAGGAGAACGACGTGATTTCTCATTTGTAGAATATTGTGGGCATTCTGACAAGGGTAGAACCAGTTGAAAGAACTGCAAACCCATCCCGACTGTCTCTTAAGCATAAAATTTGTAAGGTATTGGGCTTCCAAGCCCATTTTATATTTTTTGTATGCCTTTTAGAATTTTTTTTTGCTTCTCCTTAGTTAGATTGAGTTGGGTTTATATACTTCCCTGATTATGAGTGGTTAGTATGCTTCCTTGTCATGGATATGGTGCACAAACAACTCCCCTTGTAACTTAGAGGTAGCGTGCTGCTCTTGTAAATTGGAGGTCCGTATATACCATATATTTTTATTTTATATTATCTTTATTTTTTTTAGAGGCTTATAATGATGTTGATTTATTTAAGGATTTTTTTAACTAAAATAAATATAAAATAAATGCAATTTACAGGGTGTTTGGATACCAGAATATAAGTTAAAAACAAAAATATTTTACTTCATAAAAAATTAACTTTTTAACTTCTAAAAATTATTTTAAAATTATTTACCAAAGTAATTTCTGATTTTTTGCTTCCAACAATAAACAAATAACTTTTTAAGTGGTTTTCTAAGAGGCTATAAGCCTAACTATTACCAATGCAGTGTTTAACACTTACAGCGGTTTCACTTCTCTGCAATTTAAGTTGAGCCGAGATGGACGAATAGGCCTTCTAATGTATCCATCAAGGAGGCATTGATAGGCTGAGAGACCATATGATAACTACTGAGTAATAGTCCCACATTGACGAGCTTGTAAGAAGGAATGTCAAAATGAGAGTGATAAAATAGGATGGAAATTGCCACTAGAAACCATGATCCTTCAGGCAGATAATGGGATATGATGAATGGTCAAAACTCACATTCTATGTGAGAATTGGGTGTCCAGCCTAAGCCTGGTTACGACAATATGGGCACTCTCATTTGTCACCTATCTGATCCCTACGCACCTTTTAAAACTAAAAAACCAAAAATTCCACGTACAGTTTTCTAGCTGCACTAAGGTTTTCTAGGCCCCTTGCCCCCTTGCTTTCAAAAGGATTCTTGTCAGCGGAAGATTGCAGTAAGCTTTTGTTATATATGGGTAATTGGTACAAAAAAGTATAGTGATCGATCAATACCTATTACTGTAAGGTGTTCCATAAACAATGAGGTAAGGTACAGTTCTCACAACTGTATCAATTGGTATTGCAAAATTAACCCCCGAGGATCGTCCACTTCCTTTGCGAGTGAAAGTCGATGTATTGACTCCAATCACATGACCATATGAATTAACCAATGGACCACCTGAATTACCTGCATTAATGGCAGCATCTGTCTGTATAGCTCCACGAATGGAGCTACCATTTGGAGAAGGTATTTCCCTTCCTAGTCCACTCACTACCCCAGTAGTTAAAGTATTTTCATATCCGTATGGGTTTCCAATGGCAAAGCAATTCTGTCCCACACGTAAATCACCAGATGTACCAAGAAGAGCAGGTTTGAGATCGAAATTTCCTCCGTCGACATCGATCTTCAGAACCGCCAAATCGTATGTGGGATCAAAACCAATAAGTTTGCCTTCTTTGGAGAACTTCTCGCCATGTGCATCTTCGAGAAATACCTTACACCGCTGAAGTCCAGTTGTATCAGTTGCCAGCTTAGCTATGACATGATAATTGGTCACTATGTGTCCACTTTTATCCCATATGAAACCGGAACTAGTTCCTTCAACTTTCGCACTTTCCTCTTCTTCTTTCGTAAGAACTTCTACATTATTTGTGCTTCTGCCCGACGAGGTTTTAACTAATTCAAGGTCCTTAATAAAAACCACTGAAGGTGAAGCCTCTTCGAATACCTGAACCACCCGTTCTTCTTGGCGCTCAGGTGCATCTTCTTCCAGAGCATTTGCCGTCTGAACAGATGAAAAGTTGAAAGACAAATCTAGAAAAGAAGATAGAATTGAGGAAGTAGCTAATATCGACGAATTCCTCCTTGTGAGTAGGAGCGATCTCTGCTGCTTGTTCACAGAAGAGGAGGAAATGTTTGCCGAGATTATTATTGTGGATTTAGGGATAACTTGATGAGTGGAACCCAACACCACCACCATCGATCTCTTTTTGAGTAAACACCACCACCAGTAGTCTTATTGAATCAAAAAATTTCTTGGTGTTTTTTTTCCTTCGACCTCATATCTTATCGTCAAGCCAGTTGAGTCAATTTGTGTGGCTAATTTAAAAAAAAATAAGGGTATGTTTTGAAAACCAAGCCCAAATAAATAGCCTCGCCCTTAATCTCTATAATATAAGTAGGAATTAACGTTTAATCCATTTTTGTTGGATTTTGGACGTTTTAGTCCAGTCTTCCCAAGTTTAGAATAATTTAGTCCAAAATTTGGACGAATTAGTCTAAACTCCTTTCGATCCAAAAAATTATATTTTATGTATTACCCTAAATATCCTTCTATATATACTAAAAGAGAGATATATAGAGAGAATAATTTTAGATGTGAGATTTTTGAGGAGAGAGAGAAATGGCGAATTAGGTTTTCGTATTTGAAATTGTTTTTTCTTCAAAAACTATATCATCTTCACCAGATCTGAACCACGTAACATCCGTTAGATTAAGATCACTAATCTCTTTGACATCAAAACCTGTATTATCATCCGTGGGAGAATTTTTTTATTGAAGATTTGTTGGAGAAGTTTAGTGGTTAGTATTTAAACTTTTGGTCATTGTTTTATTATTTTATTTCTTTTTTGTTTTTGTTATTTGTTTGATTTTTGATCGATGCAAATATTTTTTTGATCTTTGATTTTTTATTCGATATTTTGATTATTCTCTATGTTTTTTATTTTGTTGTTTTAGGTTTTTGATTATCATAGAACTTTGATTTTTTTATTTTTTAAAATTTGATTTTAAACTATCTCATGGATATTTGGCATGTTCTGTGGGTATGGATTTTGAATTTTCTTTGATTTGTTGTACGAGTGTACAGATTTGTACGTCGGTATGTTGTTTCAGGGATATATTAACATGTTCTATCGGTATGAATGTTGTTTTTCTTAGATTTGTTGTAGGAGTGTACAGATTTGTACACCTTTGTGATATCTCAAGGATATATGGACTGATTTGTGGGGATGTATGTTCTTTTTCTTAGATTTTTGTAGGAGTGTACATAGTTGTACACTTGTGTGATATCTCATGGATATATGGACAACTTTGTGGGCATGCATGTTTTTTTGTTGGATTTGTTGTAGGTGTGTACATAGTTGTACACCAGTATGCTATCTCATGGATATATGCACTGTTTTGTGGGCATGAATGTTCGATTTTTTAGATTGTTGTAGGTGTGTACATAGTTGTACACCTCAGTGATATCTCATGGATATATGGTCTGTTCTGTGTGGGTATGGATGTTTGATTGTTATATTTCTTTATGTTTGTACATAGTTGTACACCTTTGTGATATCTCAAGGATATATTGACTGTTTTGTCGGTATGAGTATGATTTAGATTGATTTAGATTGGATTACCCATCTAATATTTTCTAAAATGATTTAGATTGGATTTTCGACCTGATTTGAATCTTACATTTGTTCTCCAATGACTGTAGTAGACTCAATGTTAAATTTATAGACTCATAAGCTCAAAATGGTAGAGCACTCAAGCCTACCACAAGGTTTGCGGAGGTTGGTGGTTCAAATCCATCTGAGTTTCCATGTTTGTTATGTTTATACAATATGTAGGTGTGTACATACTGGTGCACTAGTGTAATTTCCATAAAATAGATATGTTTGTAAGTGAATATGGTTGATTTGTTCCATGTTTTATAGGGGTGTACATATTGGTGTACCAGTGTATTTTCCATGAGTAGGTCTGTGTGCGTATGAATAATCGATTTAATGCATGTTTTATATGTGTGTACATATTGGTGCGCCTGTGTAGATCCCATGAAAAAGTAAGTTTTTGTTAGTTATGAATGATCGGTTTTATGCATGTTTTGCAGGGGTATTCATATTGGTGCACCAGTGTAATTCCCATGAAAAAGCAGGTTTGTGTATGGTTATGAATGATCGGTTTTTGTGCAAGTTTTGCATGTGCGTACGCATGCACCAGTGTAATTCCCATGAAAAAGTAGGTCTGAGTGTGCGATTATGAATAATTGGTTTCATGCATGTTTTGCAGTGGTGTAAAAGTGGTGCACATGTTAAAAAATAACTGCATAAGCTTATGAAAATTTTATGCATGTGAACATTTTTGTACACATGAGATGACCATGAAGAGAAAATAAAATTCTTAAAAAATAAAAATTATATAGTCATATGGGTATTCTTTTTGTAGATATCGGAAAGAGCTTTCCAAATATTTAAAGTTTACGAATTTTAGATGAAGTGTTTAAAAAATAAATTGTTTTTTAATTATTTAAAATTGTTGATATCATTATGAACCACTTTGGACTAAACTCTAAATATTTAAATCAGGAAGGTTATTTGTGTATTTTCCATATTTTAAATAAATAAAAGACTAAATTGTATCTGGTTGAATAAGTCAGGATTAAACTGTTTGGATGAGATTCTAGACTAAACCGTTATTTTCTCATAATATATAGCTGCTTCGTGGCATTTCACCAGCTCTATCTTCTTCCTCCTTCGTCATCCAAAACCCTAGAAAAAACCAGCAGCAGCGATGCCTCCAAAAATGGATCCCACGCAGATCGTAGAGGTCTACGTTCGTGTTACTGGTGGTGAAGTTGGTGCAGCAAGTTCTCTGGCTCCAAAGATTGGTCCACTAGGTCTTTCTCCAAAGAAGATCGGAGAAGATATTGCCAAGGAAACTGCTAAAGACTGGAAGGGTCTTAGGGTTACCGTCAAACTTACAGTGCAAAATCGTCAAGCTAAGGTTTCTGTGGTTCCTTCAGCAGCTGCTTTGGTTATCAAAGCTCTTAAAGAACCAGAAAGAGATCGTAAAAAGGTAAAGAATATCAAACACGGTGGTAATATTTCACTTGATGATGTTATTGAAATTGCTAAGATTATGAGGCCAAGATCTATGGCTAAGGAGTTGACTGGCTCTGTTAAGGAGATTCTTGGAACATGTGTTTCTGTTGGATGTACTGTTGATGGGAAGAATCCAAAGGATCTTCAGGACGAGATTGCTGATGGTACTGTTGAAATCCCTCAAGATTAAGTTTCAGGTTTATATTTTTGTCTTCTTTCTTAAATAGAGATTTTTGTTTTGGGATTAAAAACTGCTGTAGCAATGTTTGCTGAGAACAAATTTTTGAATGAAAATCTAAGGTTTAGTGATTTGGATAGAAATCTATTTTGGTTTATTTCATTCATTATCCTTCTATTGTCCAATTTAATCTATACATGAGCTATAATTTTTTCTTTTTTATATAATTATTAATGTTTCCTTCTAGTTTCTTCTTAAATCTATGCATGATTGAGTTGCTACATGTTTCTTCTTAAGTCGTTTAGCACTACTGTTCTTAATTGGTTAATGTTTGTATATCATGTTGATGTTGGATTTATGCTTTAGATGATTGTTGCTGGATTCAATTTTGATAGCTAGATTCCTACTGTCATTTGTTGCTAGTTTAACTTAAAAACGTACTGTTTTTAAACCTGATAAAATTTTAGAATTTTTAGATTACAAGAAATACTAGAGCAAACATACATACAGGAGCTGGTACTTTACCATGCCTGACAAAGTTGTACCAGCACTCTCTAATCAAAAGAGAAAACCAGAGAAACACAAAGTGACTAGGGTAGCCAAGGTTATCCCAAGTATGGATTGGTTGATAACCATGGAAGAAATAGACCCGCTATTGAAAGGAGTGTTGTCAATAAGAGGTTGCTGCATTCCATGAGTAGCAGTATTGGTGGCTCCTCCTCCAAAAGCAGCAGCAGCAGGCTGATGATATTGATGTACAGATGGAGAGAGGGGTTGTTGGGCACGTAAACCACCACCTGCTGCTGGTTGAGCATTACGTGAATGAGGTGCTGAAAGTCTTCTCCTGGTTGGCTTAGATCCTCCTCTGGTCGTGGTAATCCAACTGGTGTTTAGTGGAGTACCCTGCTGATGAGCATGACTTGCCTGTGGTTGTTGTACAGGTGCTTGTAATTCATCTGGTTGGCTTAGATCCTCCTCGGGCAGTGGTAGTTCATCTGGTGTGTTTTAGAGTACCTTGCTGATGAACATGATTTACCCCGGGTTGTTGTACAGGTGCTTGTAATTCGTCGGGTTGTTGTGCAGGTGCTTGTAGTTCATCTGGTTGGTTTAGACCACTCTGTTGAGGATTATCTGCCTCGGTTTGTTGTGATTTTACCTGTGGAACAGCCAACTGAGCTGTCGATCCTACTCCTTGCTGAGCATTGTTTTTCAATGGCTGTCCAAAGGGACCCCCTATTATCATGACCATGGACTGGAGAAGCAAAAGGTGGAAGTGCAGGAGCTAATCCAGGTGCTCCAATATATCCACAATTTTGATTGACAATGGGGTTATCACTTGCTCTCCAAACCAAATTACCCCATTTATCTCTTATTTGCATGTCACCTCTATCAATCAACACCAACTCCCTCAGATACTCACCATCCACGTTGTTGTCCCATGCCGGGTTGCTTCCGTCGAAAATCTCAAGTCCACCTTCAGAAAACAGTGAGGTACAATTGTTAACATTGCTAACTGGAGCACATTCTGATTCCCACACACTTGCACCATGTTCTTGGACTTGAATGTAACAGAAATCAGAACCAAATCCACCAGCTCCAAAAGAAGTCTCACGGCGAAGGAGAAAGACAGAGTACTTCCCTGAAGGAGAGGTGAGGAACATTTGAGAGGTGCCAAGTTCTGATGTCTGAGGACTCAGTGGTGGGAGACTTGCTAGAACTTGCTGTTTAACAACCCTTTCGATTGTTCCAGCTGGTGCTAGAGAATGTGAAAGGAGGGTCGAGTAAGAAAAGAAAAAGACTAGTACTAGAGAGAGGAAGAGATTATGCTTAAGGAAGCCTTCCATTTCTCACCTGTATTTCGTATCGCAAATGAACCTCAAATGAATTCTTAGCTAGAAATAGAAGAGATGATTGAGGATGTGATTGGGTTCCGACGACATATGTAGTAATGGAATGGTTTCATTGTCTAAAATAAAGAACATTTCCCACCAAAGAATCAGTCCAATAATACCACTCACTGGTAAATAGCGCAAGACTTCTTAGTCTCCGCTATTTGAATATGGAACATCGTCACAACGAAATAGGAATGAAACAGCAATAGCTCCTATATGAACTACTGGGAAGATCATAGTAGAGAAGTCGAGACCTAACAAAAGAAGTAAACCTGAAGTGTTGCGAAAGACTAGGATGGGAAACAGAACGGAATGTACCGGATTTTTTGCACGTGCAACCTTCAAACCAGAGACCAAAGCAGGGCTCGATAAAACAGAAAGTATCATGGTATGTACTAGCATAAAAGTCGATCTATTACGACCAGCGCGGTTGTTCATTGTTTCATTTTCTCTTCTTCCAAGCCTTTCTTAGAATCACTGAGTTACAAGACGCGCGATAGAAAGAACTATATAAACAAATATAAGATGTAGTGTCTTGCATCAGCCGTTTTATTCATTCAAGTTTGAACTCAAACTATATTTCTTGGTACAACGAAGCGTCATGGTTACCGGAGGGCCGGGGCGTTGTCTTTTGCCTCTGCCTTCCAGCAACTGCAACTTCCCTAAAAAGAAAAAAAAGATACATGACTACATGTTGCACTGCAGTGCATTTTCCTTGCTCCAATATTGTAGTTTCAAAAGCAAAGACATAGAACTGCTTCTTGATTCAGAAAACTGGCTGAAGGAACAAAAAAATTACACAGAAGAATAAAAACAATTACACCAAGAAGCTAAAAATTTGCCTAAGAAAGTTACACTAATGACACATTAAAAGGATCAGTAGTAGTAATTCATTCACAAGAAAATTACTATCTGTCATCCTTTTCTTTTTTACATTTTTTTCTTACCTAACCTCAAAATAAGATCCAAACCTGAATCTCATCATTTGATTTATCCGAACTCACCAATATGTCTTAGAAATGAAGAAAGAAAACACATCTCTTAGGTGTCTCTGCTGAGTGCTTAATCTGTTTACTCTTCGCCCAATGATGTCGTTGTCAATGAAGTTTTAGAAGTTATGCTGCAAAAACAAATTTTGCCGAGGAGATGCAGGTTTAATCTCTTCCTCTAAACTTTTCAAACCATCGCCTCCGACGACTACATTTCCCAGGTTTTTCACCTCCAAGTTCTTTGCATCCAATGCGTCGGCTTCTGAAACTGAAGATTTCCTCCTCTGCGAGGAAGCAACACTTGGGAATGTGATCCATGAAGGAGCTCGAAACTCAATTCTTTGATCTTCACCTTCCACAATGTCCATCTCCAATGCTGACCTACTTGAAGACCTTTGAGAAGATTTTTTGTTCATCCTACTACTTCCCAAAATCACCTCGGTTGGTAATATCGGTTGATCGATACTGGGACTTCCCATCAAAAGTGCAAGAGCCTGTTCTAGAGCTGTTGTCACTTTATCCATCGATGGTCTCTCCTTCCCCCTCATTCGAACACATTTACTGGCCACAGTTGCAATTCTCGTTAACGCGTCGAGATCTTCTGGAGGTTTTAGCAGTGGATCCAATATTGTAGATATATCTCCATTTTTTATCAGTGGAGCTGCCCATTCAACTATATTTCCATCTTCAAATTGCATATCTATGGCTTTTCTACCACTTAGAATTTCCAAGAGCAAGACGCCAAAGCTATAGACATCGGATTTCGTAGTGAGATAATGAAGTCTGTAGTACTCGGGATCGAGATATCCTAGAGTTCCAGCTGGTGGCTCAGCTAAAGGTGAGCTACTATCGGAAGGACCTAATAAAGAGAGACCAAAATCAGCAACACGAGCATTGTTTTCTTCGTCAATGAGTATGTTTGACGATTTGATGTCTCGGTGAATAACTGGCGGGCAAGCATACCCATGCAAATATTCAATTCCACGAGCTGCTTGAACAGCAATGGTGACTCTCCTGACCCAGTCCAATTGCTCCCTGAGATTAGGATTCTTCCCATGTAGATGTTGATGCAGAGATCCATGAGCCATGAACTCATAAACCAGAAGCCTCTCTCTACCTTCTTCACAATAGCCTAACAGATTCAACAAGTGGGCATGGTTTAGCCTAGATAATAAATCAAGTTCATTATGGAATTCCTTTGAATTCTTCTGAACATCGGCTGAAATTATTGCTCTTTTTACAGCAACCAGTGTCCCGTCCTTTAAAACCCCTCTGAACACATAAGAAAAGCTTCCTCTCCCTACTTGAGATTCTTCTTTGAACCCACCAGTGGCCTTTTCAAGCTCCTCATAGCTGAAAACATGAGCTCTCCTAATCTTACGTTCTTCCGTATCAGGCCGGACTTTATTAGTCTCTTTGCTTACAGCTGAAGAGCTACCACTGTTCTTCATCCCTTTTGAGTCTATTTCTGAACACTGACACTTCTGCAATTTGTAACGTACATAAAGGCACGCAGTTAAAGATACCGAACTTACCAAAAACACAGCGAAAACTAGCTCTGCAACAAAGATTGGCATCTGTAAAGACATGAATTTCCCCTTCTTATTCACTTCTTTTCCTACCGAAGAACCAGAAGAACCACAGCTTGTTAAGCACTCGTGCGAAACACAACCTGAACAATTGAATTCACACTGTCGATCAGACTTTGGAGTGCATCGACTGGTCTGATACATTTCAGAAGTAGGACACCCATTACTGCAGGGCAAGCAAACTCGAGTGTTGAGAGATTTGCATGTTTGACTTCCACGGTTGAACTCATAAAAACCTTGGCTGCAAGGACTAGATATACAAAGCCCTGGTGAGACAGCCAGGGGTAGAGAAGAAGGGAAACTAGTGCCCCAACAGATGGGTCGAAGAGATTGCTCAACAAGAACACCACACGTGAAGTAATCTCCCGCAGCAATTTGATATATCTTAACCCCATCTGGAGTTGGTGTACTTTTCTCGAGATGGAAACCCCAACAAATCACAGTACGGTCAGATAATCTGATTCCACAAGCATGGAATCTACCTCCTACAACCGAAGACATTGGATCTTTAGGAGCTAAGTCCACATTTCCTCCACCCGAAGAAACAGCAACAGAAGTTTCTACCTCCAAATTCAAACTCTTACCCCAACACAAAACCTTGGAATTCCCTTGTAAAATTCCACAAACATGATAACCACCTGCCGAGATCATTACAAACTTGGCCGGAGGTATTAAACCAATGACATCACTCCCAGTCTCATCTCCCCAACAATGCACAGTCCCATTCCCCGCGAATAACCCACAATTAAACACTGAACCAGCTGAGATTGAGTTAAGCTGACCATCAAATTCATAATTAGCAGTCATATTATAACCCCAACAATCAACAAATGCAGTGTTCCGTCGATTTCTCCGATTATCAGGTTTCCTCAAAGCACATAAATGGTGATCCCCAGCACTGATTTCTGAGTAAGTAGCTCTTTCCATCATGGGTTGAGGAACACCCATTTGTATATAAATGCTATTACCCCAACAATAAGGTTGGTTTGAATCCAATAGAAGACCACAAACAAAACCATTCCCAGCTGTTAAACCAAGAAAAGGAAATCTAGCAGGAGTTCCATACATTACAGCTGAATCTGAACCATAACAAGTTACAATATGAGATTCATCTGATTTTAAACCACAAAATACAGGTCCATTTTCACCATATGATACAGCAATGGAAGACATTGAACCTAAGCTACAAACTTTCCACCATGAATCTAATTGAAAACCCATAAAGATAAACACTTTAATAAGAAATTGCACTCTATATATCTCCATTTTTTTTTACAAAAACCCAGATCACAAATTCTCTAGTTTAATCACTTGTACAGTATGTTTTACTTCTGAGATCCAAATTATCATGACTGCTACCAACAACAACACTAACCAACTACAAAAAAGAAGAAGCTAATAATCCAAACCTGAAAAAAACTTGTCATTTAAGATCAAACCCATGTTTTGCATTTATCTTCTTCAACCTCCATTCCTGAACCAGAACCACTGCTTTTCTCTGAATCTTCAAGAGAGACCCTTATAAGATTTTTTTCCTCCAGTTTTTCCTCTAAACCGAGTAGTTGCTAAGTGTTTTTAACTTCAGAAGTAGTACAAAACCATTAATGAATGAGAATACACTAAGAACCAAGATTACATTTTCCTGAGCTGTTTTTTTCTTTC
This sequence comes from Papaver californicum, assembly GCA_023531435.1. Taxonomy (NCBI): domain Eukaryota; kingdom Viridiplantae; phylum Streptophyta; class Magnoliopsida; order Ranunculales; family Papaveraceae; genus Papaver; species Papaver californicum. The sequence goes on from JAJJMC010010184.1 coordinate 54,293, forward strand.
TATTTTTTACTTCAACCGAAGCTTAGTAAAATTCACTTCTGGTTGTTGAATAATTGTCTGAGAGGTAAGAAAAAAAAACCATGAAAAAAAGAATTTGAAAGGATTGGTGTTAGGTTGGGTGAAGTAGTAGTAGTAGTAGTAGTAGTAGTAGTAGTAGTACTGTATTGGATTTACAGTGAGATGAGATTGGTAGTGAGTGAATGGCAATGGGGAGAGAGAAAGAGAGTATTAAATGAATGGCATTAAATTGAAGTTTCAGAGAATGGGCAAGTGTGTAGGTGAATACTGTAAATGAGAGAATTTAATGCTTGTTTTTTCCTTCATCATCTTTTTCTTTTTTTTGTATTTGCCTGGAAACCTGGTTTTTTCTATACTCCTTCTTCACATTTTGCCAATTGCACAACAATTCATAGCCTACCAGGCCACCACCAACATCCATCTTTTTTTTATTAAAAAAAGAAAATACAGTAGGAGAGTAGACACATTTGACATTTGAGCTTCGAGCACCACACCATCACGAAAACACTTTTTTGGAATCAAGTCATGGATTGTCTGTGAATACCCGATTGTTATTCTTTGACGACCCGATTAGAACATACGATGATTTTTGGGTCCTCCAGCAATTTTGCATAACACATATATACTAGGGCCTATTAAAACAGATTTTAAATCACAATGCAGATTTTAGGTTGGATATCGTGGTATCAGATAGATTTCAAATCAGAAAAACAAATTTAGACCGTAATAATCCTTGACTTAAATTTTACTTCTACATATCTAAATGGTGGAGAAATAATTATATTTCTCTTATTTTTAAAATTCTAATCTTGATTTTGACTATCCGTCCTTTTGCATCTGGTGATTAAGAAATAAGGAAGAATTGTTGATATGACCTATTTTATTACCTCCATTTCAAATATGATTTCGTTTTTTTAACTATTACAAATATGGTCCCGTTTTTTTAACTATTATAAATATGACCCCGTTTTTTGTAGGGAGTGTTTAGATACAACCTCAAATAGTAATATATTTTTTTACTAAATTAAATTTAAGATCTTCATTTTTAGTTCGTTATTAACCCATATTGTTTAACTTCTCTATAAGATATCATCAGGTTGGTTAACTTTCAACTCTCGTTTCTTGGACATCATGAAAATCCATATATTATCTTCTCTTTTGATAAAAATGACGTGTTGTTACTGTGTACGAATAGATTTTTTATATGACAGACCAAATTCTAACTTAAAATTCAACAATTATCAATCTGTTATACTTTAGTTTATTCAAACCAAGATGCTCAAACTAGGTGTACTCACAATCATTATAACGTTTGAAACAAATAGAAAGCAACTATGAAATTAATTAGCAGACAATAACACAAACATTTTAAAAGTCTTAATAAATTCTTCAGTTGAACTTCAAAAGGCAAAACCCCAAATGAACCCGATGATCATGCTAAGACTACAATAAGTTTTACCCCAAATGAACCAGATGATTAGACTAAGACTATAATAAGAGTAATGTCATCAATCAATTAACAGTTAATTCGATAAAGCTATCAATCAAATTAAATTAAGATCTTAATTTACTTTAGTCAAAAAAATTACTATTTGAGGTTATATCCAAACACTCCCTACAAAAAATGGGGTCATATTTATAATTAAAAAAATAACGAGACCATATTTAAAATGAAGGTAATAAAATGGGGTCATATCAACCATTCTCCCATTAATTAAAATATTAAATCATCAAATTTAAGTTAAGGAATCTGTTTCTGAACAAAAAATATTTCTTCCATGAAGGTTTTTGGTGACAAGACCTGGAGATATCAGAAGTGAGAATGCTGACATGAGTAACGAGAAATCCTGTGAAAAACAAGATCGCCTGCCAGTTGAAGGTTTTCTGCGTTCAGTGAATCTACGCAGAGTGAATCGGTCCCTAAGGAAAACCCGAAAGGGCTTAGTCCGATGGGTACACGAAAGTGACGAAGTTCCTTGGACTACTGAACCGTGCCTGTCTCTTGGAGCGTCGGATCGGGCAGCAAGATAGGGGCGAAGAGACTCATATGTTCTACATGTGAGGGGCTCAGCCCGCTAACGAGCCTTGCCTTCTAAGCAATGAAAACAATACGTCATCAAAACCTCCACTAGACACTTCGAGAAAAGAAGGAACTTAAACTTTCGTGTTGCGATGAGCGTAACCAATCTATTTTATTAATCTTCCCAGACTTCTCTAATAAAAAAATCTCCCGTTTCCTAGTTATCAGTTTCAGAAAAAGAGAAGACTGCGGCACTTGTGCAACCATGTCAGCAGACATTTCCTAAGTTAATATAATTAATGTTACTTTTTCTATATGTTAGATTTTTTAGTTAATTTCATTACCTACCAGTCAGCTAATTATCTTAAAAACTTCTTCAATCTGCCTAGAGGTAGACCATTTGGGTATCGAAAAGCAAACCAGATTTAGAAGGATGAACCCTTTGTGGTGCCATGAAATATTAAACAAATTTTACATTTGTTATGTATTATTATTAGTGAAGAAAAAGGCATACTGAACAAGTCCCAATGTATGTTTAGAGGGTAGAAATAAAATAACACACCCTAAGATAATGACAATGGAATATGAACAGAAAATGAGAATAATGTCAATCCGAAAGCAGTAGTAGTAGGTTGGTTACACCGAGATGACACCCATGGGTGAAACTACCGAGTAGTTTTATTTTTTTTTTTACTATTTGATTCTTTTGTGTTCACGATACACATCCCCACAATCCGATGTATATATTTGATTCCTTGAACGGAGAAACAAACAAAATAGGAAAGCTTTGAAAACGTTTGTATACAGAATGAGGAATGAAAATAGGATGAACAAAAAAAAGTAAAAAATACATCATATAAAAGCACCCACGAATAGGGAATAGCTGCTTCCAATTGTCTGTATATGGCTTCATCCATTACCCAGGTGCTAATATCATGATCAATCAATGATTTTTGAAACAAAATTCCATCTAATTCTTTTGTTAATTGGACGATTAAATGGAGTCCTTCTATATGATAACTATGGGAGATAAAATATAAAAACATGTGGCATTTTCTTTTAGTTTTTAATCGATTCAATTGAACATGAATTGATCATTTTTTCTCAAAATTGTTTTGACAATCGAAGAGTTATAATCCCCAACTATCATTAAAAACCATTAAATCAATCAAAACTCGAATTAACCGTCAAATATTTCGACCAAAAAAACTTTAAAAAAACCGTTTTGCATCGGTTTCATTCAATTCAATTAAATTGGATCGAAATTGATCATCTTTTCATAAAAAATGAAGTGATAATCAGTGATTTGGGGTCCCCGATTATACTTTAACTACATCTAATAGATTGAATTATATCAATTTTACCTTGAATTACTTTAAATTAAAATAAAATTCACGCAGTAGCTTCTGTTTTGACAATTCCATATTGATTGTGGCTTTGTCCTAAGATAAATCCCACGAGACAGAGCCATATGAACCTCCCACGAGTGCTAGCAGGGGTGATCTCTATCCACCTTGGGTTGTATCTAGAGACCCAAGCTACTGTTAGACTAAGAATTATCGTTTTTACCTTCATATATAATCAATAATTTCGAAAGTAAAAAATGATTTAAATGTATAACTAATGAAGTATAAAATGAAAAGGTAAAAGGTGAAAGATTCAAATCTTATACTAGCATCTTAAGATAATGATGATCTAATTTTTAATTAAATCCCAATTAACAAACTTTAGAATATTCAATCCAAGCAAGGGTGTCTCCAATTCTAAGGCATTAAGAAGTAAAATCTAAGGGTGCTAAAATACTTTATTTGTTTAAGTCCTTTTTTCCAAAGTCTCAAACCATGACCCACTTTTGTCGAGGTTATGTTACTTTTTTATTTTAATATAAAAAGGGTCCATTGCCCCTTGATTGGATTTTTAATAAGTTGTGATTGGATTTGATAGGAGCCACTGAGAAACCACTACCAAGTCAAGATGTGCAGATACCTGCATATTCAAACTAGAGACACTAGAGGCTGATGTGCAATTGGGTATCACATGGCAACATTCTGATTGTGAATGACGAGTTTTGAGAATCGAAATTCAACAATGACACATCTTGAATTTCGATCTGTCATTGTTGCAGCAAACAGCCAGAGAGCAGGAAGGAGCACCACTAGCTTTTAGCTGGGCAAGAGAGCTGCAACAAACAGATACTATGAACTACGCCCTCAGTAATCACAGTAGCATTCAGGAGGGAAACATAGATGCTGCTAGTTCAAAGAAACCAGAACATCCCGGATTTTAATTTGGCTAAAATTGGTAAGAAATCAAAGGCTGTCTGTCGATGGCAGGGCCAGAACCTTAGTCTTTAGTTAAGAAGCCTACAGGGCTGTAACTCGGAGGTCATTAAGAACCAGATGGGCGCAAATTCAGGATCCATTGGTGCCATGACTGTGTTAAGTGGTTATTTATTTTCCTATAAAAAAAGGAAAAAAAGAAAGAAATAAAGACCTAACACTGCAAGAAAATAAAACATTGTAATTCATTTTCAATGTTCAGATTTTCTGTGTTACAAAGATAACGTAAAATCCTCAATAACGTTCATTTTCTTTAACCTAAGTATACATCATACATGTACGAACCTAAATAGTTTCATCCCCAAAAGAAATTTGTGTTCCGCAATAATGCTAAAACGGTAATTAATATTATTATATGCATCATGCCGCAAAACAAATTCACAATGTGGCAATTCAAATGCAAGTGTTGTGGTTCCTTGGTTGAGTTGAATTTCAGCTGATGAATCAAAAAATCGATTAGTTATGAGCAAACAAACCCTATAGCTCGCTAATTATCATATGGTTAGCTCGGACACCATGCACAATTTGGCCTGAACTACATAATCTGAACTCTGCCCGTTGGTACAGTTCTCACCAAAGCCGTTAGAATGAATCACTGGAAAAGAAACACAAATTAGACTGAGAATCATAACAATAATAATCTAAGCGATAAATAATCCGAACTATCAACAGATTATTACTGCATAAAGGAGAAACCCCAAATACTGTAATTACAAAATTTAGAAATTGTAGAAGCCGGGTTCCAGGACACAGTAGTATTGTTTAGAAAGTGTAGACTGCTGGTGCTGTTAGCTGGGGATTATGAGAAAGATAATACTAGTGGTGTTTGAGATGGCTTGCCGAATTGCTGCCAACGAATCCATTATACAAAGATACCACGCCACAAGATCACATCCTGTTGCAACATCAGCAGCACACCAAACCCCCTCCACAACAACACCTACTATGACCACACTATAAGTCTATAACTACTCCCAAACCCTCCATCTCTACCACAATCAGACAATTATCGTTATCATCACTACCACATACAGAACAACCCTCATCTCATAGGTATAATATTGATAGACCATTGACCTTATTTTTTTATTATGATGATTGGATAATATTTTTCACAAGAAACAAACAATAATGTATGCAAATATGTCCCAAAGTGATTCTTTTCATGCTTATCTATTTCATATCATGGAAGTAACCCCACATTGTCAATACTAAATCATGTGTATACTAAATAATTACTCGTAAAATACAGGTTGGTTGTTTTAAACTGTTAAGCTGTTTGCCTAATTTATAACTATGAAATGCATAAATAACATTCCCATTGGGGGGTATCTTAGAAGAGCAAACCTTAGAGACCAGCCGCGGCGAAGACCTTGTAGGGAAAACTTTCCTTGCATTTTTTTTCAAGGTAAGTATAGCATTGCTCTTGCGATTTTGTGATCTTGTGGTTCGTCTGTTAATCTGAAGCCCTCCAGGCTCCGGATTATCTGAACAGTTAAAAGACCTCTTTGACAACTTATTAATTTGCGAACACCTGAAAGTCAAGGCAATATAATTATTAGTTATATAACTTATACCAGCATATCAACTATACAAAACATTAGCAGTGGAAAGCTACGCTTAGGAATGAGGATTACTCTGAGCTATCTTTCTCACTTATGGGGTTGCTCCCTCCCTGCAGCAGTGAAGAAACATTTCTTAGGTCAGTTCCTAGAATGGCTGAACATGTAAAAAGAAAAATATAAACTAGGTTCAGAAACTGAACACTGATCTATTTGTAATACACACAACTGTCGACCTAAATCAAGTCTTCAACCATTTTATATCATGATTAACACAAATAGCAGTTTATTATTTTAGAAACTAGAAAGCTGAACTTTCCTAATCATTCAAACCACTTAACAATTATATTATTTATGCGGACAAAAACAGGCCATACCCCTTCTTCAGAAGATGCATATAGAGGGTAATCGTTTGTGTTCTGACCGGGCTCCTTGTTTCCTGGCCTGCCTTTATCAGTCTGTAAATAAGTCACAGAAGCATCCAAATCTGATCTGTCAAGGATATGAAGTGAACATTTTTCGGTGTCATTAGAGTAACTTGTAACTTCTGATGATTGCATCCCCATTGAATCGCCAGTTGAGCACATAGGAATTACACCACCAGGGTTCTCAAGAGCTGAAGTGATGGGCGAGATTCGATCCTCACAGAATTTGCTGACTATTGGAAGATCTGGTTTACTAGAAACCGAAGCCGACATGGGAAATGTTTCAGCACTTGCTGGACATTTGCTATCAGTCTTTGATCCATTTTCTGATATATCAGATAATTTTGAGCCAGCTGAAACAAAAGTTTCATTACCATTTTGGAGATGAGAGTCACTGTTCAAATCTACGGAATTCTGAGAATAGTTATAGCATAGAGATGAAACCTTTGGATCACTCTCCCTAACAGGGATTGACTCTGCAATGTAATTTGGTATCGTTGCAGAAGATTTTATATTTTCTTCAGGAATATCTCTCACATCTGAACTTGGGAAAGGTTCAATAACCTTGGGATCACCTGTTGTTTTCAAGTTTACCGCCGTATTCCCAAGAAATGAAGCTTTCATTTGTTCCTCAGTTTCACTGAAAATTCCAAGCTCACGGTGAAGAACTCTAGAGTTAGCATTCAGCTTTTCTGGATGGATACAAAGTTCACTCTTTAACTTCTTCGTCCAGTCTGATAAGCTCGAGTCCAAATCAACAAAGATGTTGATCCCCTCTTCTGACCTAACATGGAACTCCAATGTAGCAGGAGGACACTCATTAGATCCAGTCTGACGGGCTTCATGATTTGAGCACCCAAAGCTTTCACCAGTAACTTTAGTAGGAATATCTCCGGTTGCCACATTCTCGTTGATAGCTGATTGCTGCATTGACACAATGAGTCAAAAAAAATAGTTGTAAAACATGTTATGACCAAGCATTCATTTAAAATGAGAAAGATGTAGATGCAGGGAAAATTGCTACACTAAATTGTGATTGTGTAATCCGCAGTTTTGAATAAAGTAGTTTGTGAATTTTGCATTTCCAGAAGTGCTGAAAATTTTGCACCCATCATCAGCCTTGTACATTCTAACTGCGTAAAGTAACTACAACCAATTCTAGCATTGCTCCCTAACAATTAAGGTATTTTTAGGGTTTACACATCATGCAATATTTCCAGGATCCAAGCAGATCCTGGAGAACTACAATACCAATAATGCTTGAATTAAACCCCTTTCTATAAAAGCAAAAACATACATACATACATTTGCAAATCGGGATGCCACATGACTACGCAATATCCTGGTGTTAAGCGGTTGAGAATTCTTGACGCCCTTACGCTTCTTCTCTTTGGGACATGAGGAAATCCCTAGAGTATCCATTCCAACAGCTTCCACTCTAGTTGCCGTTACTCCTACTAAAAGCACTTTACAAATTAAACATTGAATTTGTATTTCCGAGTTATTCAAAAAGATAGAACCACAATAATCTGAACAATACCCACCTTAAGGGTTTGGATTTCAAATCTGAATAGAGTGATTGAGGAGGAGGAGGAAGAACCACCATTAAATTTTTCACTAGCTTTACACTCACATTCCTCCAATTCTGCAAACAATTTCATAGAAACAATGTGACTTAAAACATTTCAATTTCTCTTGCAAACCCATTTTTTCTAACAACAAAATGAGAAAACCCATTGACAGAAAATACCAAGAAAGTTCCAAAATAAAAATAAACCCACAAAAGAAAATACGCCAACTAGACCAGATCATATATAGCTTTTAAGTAGTATTTGGCTGAAACAATGGGAAAGAAAATCTGGGTTTAGAGATTTATCACCTCCTGCAAACCCCCTCATACTTTCTCAAACCCATTTTTCCAACAACAAGAAAGCTGAAAGAAAGCTGAAAGAAAACCCACATAAGAAAAACTTCAACTACTTCACAGCATTAGTATTTGGGTAAAAAAAATGGAAAAGGAAATCTGGGTTTAGTGAATTTTCACCTGAAATTGTTTTCTGGTTTGCACTGTGAACTCTTCTACACCTTCTTGAATGTGAACCAGAAGAAAAAATTTAAAAAAGAGAAGAGAAAGAGATGAAGAACAGAGAGATTTGAATGTTGTTGAGGAGAAGAAAGAGCGAGGGAGGGAGGGAGGGAGGGAGGGAGAGAAGGAAGGAAGAAGACTAATTAATAAATTTCTCGATTCAATAAATAAAAATTTCTTCTTATTTTGAAACACTACGACGGAAATGACCTTAATCTTAAATGAAAAAGATTTAAATGTCCTCCTTCCCAACTTCTTTTTGTACTTTTATGATCTGCAGGTGTCTCAGAGACAGAAATCGTCTGGGTTTTAGCCCCAAAACAGTGTCAGCTGTACGCATTTCTTTTCTTGGAAAGGTCAAGCATTTTTCCATATTTCATATCATTTTTCTTTTCTTTTTTTATTTATAGGTTTATGATATATGTGCACTCTTTTTTTTTCCTTGAAAAAGAGGCAATTTTCATATACATTGATAAAATTCCAATTCAAGATCCGGATTGATTATAGGATTGACCATGTGGTTTCTAATAGTTATAAAAAAGAAAAATTGAGCACATTCAAGGGCAGTTAACATCATAATTACATGACATAATTTGGGGAATCCGGACTATATTCCGAATAAATTTCCAATTTATAAAATAAATTTAAATAACCTGGTTTAAACTGTTTATGTCAAAATTCTCATTAACATGAAAAACCAATGATTTGATAAAATATAATAAATAGAAAGATTTTAACTAACATTTTGATACACAAAATTCTCTTTAAAATCAATTAATTATAAAGGTTTCAATTAACCATTTATTTACAAATCAAACATTTGATCAAATTATAATATCTAGTTCATAATCTTTTAAGTATAGAAGATGAATCATGATAGTGAAACTTTTAAATAGTATCTTACTCAATGAATACATACCTAATGATCTTTTCTTTCTTCTCTGATTATTCTTCCTTAGCCTATCCTTCTTTCAATTTTTCGACCCCCTTTTTGTTGAATGATATCTTCTATTTATAGATTATCTAATGGGTCCCTCGGGACAAAAAAAAAATGGAACGAACCTATAGAGGTACGAACCCAAAATAGGTACGAAGTACGGGGCAAAGAACGAACCTTGATTCTGACTTTGAAGCCTTTGATTTTGATCCTCAAAATTTTGAAGTTGTTGTTGTTGTTGTTGAAGATAGTTGTTTTTCTGCTTGAGATTTTCATTTTCTTGCTGCAAATCATCATTTCCACGCTTCACCATCTCTGCTTCGTTCTTGAACAATAGCTCCATCATTGTGGCCCGAGCTTTATAAAACTTATACAAAGCGAATATGCAATCTGTGCCATATTTAAGCTGAGCAAGAGCTTGCTGCGGGAAAGAATATGATGGACCCTCTGCAATAGCCAGAACTTCATTTAAAGAAGAAGGAGGATTTAGTGGGAACGGTTGATCGTAGCATTCGCTTTCGAACCAGGCGTCCCGAGCATCCTCCTGTGGAACAACACCAAGTGAATTCCGCAGCCTAGACATCGAAGAACTATCAGATTTCAATGATTCGGGACATGCGGAAGTATTCATAAGTCCTTTAGAAAGAAACCACTTGAAAGCTTCGTCCTCATCACTAGCAAGGTTGATTCTTTCATTCATTCACATATTTAGATCCACTTCAGAGAAGGAGCTTTGAGCAGAAGGTTCATCATCAGGCATGTCAACATCGACCCTATCAGCATTAGTGGTAGAATGAACCAATGTCCCGATGGGTGCATTTGATTCATGAATGACTCCAGAAGCATTTTTATCTACAAGGAGGTTCGGGACATTAGGGACATCTGTAACTGAAGTACTAGGAGCTATGTTTTCAACATCCGCTTCTTCAGTAACTTCATTTGTCTTTTCTTCTACAATAACATCAACAACAACATTTTCCTTTTCAATATTTTCTTCAACAATAACAACATCATTCACTTCTTCAATATTTTCCTCTTCAACAGCAATATCATCTGCTTCTTCTTGAGGTAACCCAGTAAAAACTGTCATTGTACCACTATTTGAAGCGATTGGCTCTATGCCAAAGTTATAAGGAAGGGGAGAAAAGGAATCATAGAAGCCGGGAGGAGCAGCAGTAATAGGAACAACTTCAGAAATAGATTGAGCTATTGGAGGCTGGTCCAAAGAAATAATTGGCTCCCCCACGCTAACAGGAACATCATCAATGATGACGCGCTGTCCCGAAACTTCTGCTTGGACCGAACCTTCAACGTTCTGTCCCGCAGCTAAGATAAGAGCGGAACTGCTATTTCCTTCAACAAAGCAATCTCTAATCTCCCCTTCTTCTACTTCAGAAGGGTACAACGGTTTTTTTGGTTTCTTTTTTTTCTTCTCAGGGAGAACCAATTTTCGTTTCCCCTTACCTTCAATAACTTCTTCCTCAACTCTTTGCCTACCTTCAACGATCTGAATACCGAGGCTTGGGCGAGGAGGAGGAACTTCAGTTTGAAGTTCAGAATCGGGTTCAACCTGAAGCAGAAACATTTGTCCCATAAGAAAAAATTCAATGGTAGTTCGGGACAATACTAAAATAAAGAAGAGTACGAACCTTATATTCAAACTTGTAGTCATCAAAATTTAACCGCCAAGGACAATAGCTTGGGAAACATTTACGAACCCTTTGAATATCAACTTTGGAGATGTTACCAAAAACCCAAGGACCTTCAATTATAATTGGAGTACGATACCACTTATAGTCATGATCTTGACGAATTCTTTCTTTTGTGGGAAAATCAATTTTGGTAAATGGAATAAACTTGATTTTTGGATCGTCAACCTCATATAATAAGGGAAATCCCGTAAGACACTTAGGAACAGGGCTAACGCTCTACTTCACAAAATTCCTGATACTGACACCATCTCCGTATGTAAAATGAAAATTTTCAACTGTATAATTGTCACGTTCTACAAAATTTGGAACGTAACAAGTAAGATTAGTTCGCCCTTCACTTCGGAAGCTACACTCATCAAGGATACGCCACCAATTTCCATTATATTGTGTAATGGATCGAGCTTGACCATGAGGAGAATCACCGCGAGATGCAAGAACTTCAAATTGGAAAGGATTTTCTTCTTCATATAGTGGGAGACGAAATCCGGCCTCTAAAGCACCAGCTGAAATTAATAAACTATGGAAAGAATAGTTAAAGCTCTGAATTGCTCATAAAGTCAGTACATCACTATTTTTATCATAGATTGAGACTTTAAATCCCTCAAGAGCATGTCTTCTCTTGAAATCCTCAATATTCATCGACCGATAACTATAAGTGGCATGAGCCCGCTTATTTCTGGGGGCAGGACTGGTAGTTATAGAAGCATCAGGAGATGTGTTACGAACAGACCGAGACACGGCATATCTAGAAGAAAGAATTCTTGAAGGTCTTCCGGTTTCTTGGTGATCACCAACAACATTGGGATTTCTGGAAGACATAATGTTTTTATCTGAAAAGAAAATTTCAAAGGATCAATGTATGAAAGAATCATCATAGATCATAAAGAAACAATCATAAAAATCAAAATCAATTATCAGTTCAATCATATCTGTTAAAAGCTAATCATGGTTAAATATCAAAATAAGACACTGGAGGTTAAAATCCTCAATATACATGGAGAAAGAAGATAAACAATTACTTGATCAAAAGTAGAATAAATGTGGTTGATGCTAAAAGCTCCTGAACAGTTGGGAGAACGAAAGTATTTGAAAATTTCAAGGAAGATAAAGAGCAGCAACTTTAAGAGGTAAAGACAGAAGTGGAAAAGACTGCATCGTATTTAAAGAAAAGAATAGAAACCGTCACAATTTGAAAAGGTGTTAATCAAGGCAAAGATTTGATTTCCTCGAAAAAAGGTAACTGACACAAACGTGATAATAGAAGTTACTGCCTGCGAAAAACTCGCATAACGTGTGAAAAGAAGTAATGGTAAAACGGAAGGTAATAATTATTCTTCTACTTTTTCCAAAACCTTGGATCGACCGTTGAAATTTTTTGAAAAAAAGAAAAGAAGAAGGGGGCAAGTTGTTAGGAAATAAAAGGAGGACGACACGTGTAAGATGATTAAGGAAAGAAGCAGTGGTTCTAAGAAGAACGAGAAGCACACAATCAAAGCCGTATAAAAGGATCGAGTAAATGACAAATGTGAAAGACTGAATAAATCCCTGCATGATTGACACATAAGATCGGGAAAGTAGTATCACACTGATCGAAACAGATAGCATTAAATGTTTATTGAACGGGAAAGTAAGAGTAATAAATGAACACGGAACGGGAAAGTAAAGGCAATAATTACTTCTATTTACTTTAACCACATGATTGACACCTATGATCGGGACAAATATGATTGTCAAAGAACGAAGAGTACGTGTTAATCATAAAAGGTAACGGACCAAAAAAGTGAAGAGCATGACCTGTCAACCATACAATCATCCCGATCTAAAGATAATAAGGAGAAAGAAAGAAGGTATCGGGACAAGAGGGACCCATTAGATAATCTATAAATAGAAGAGATCATTCAACAGAGAGGGGGTCGGAAAATTGAAAGAAGGATAGGCTAAGGAAGAGTAATCAGAGAAGAAAGAAAAGATCATTAGATACTGTAATTTGAGTAAGATACTATTTAAAAGCTTCACTATCATGATTCATCTTCTATACTTAAAAGATTATGAATTAGATACTGTAATTTGATCAAATGTTTGATTTGTAAATAAATGGTTAATTGAAACCTTTCTAATTAATTGATTTTAAAGAGGATTCTGTATATCAAAATGTTAGTTAAAATCTTTCTATTTACTGTATTTTATCAAATCATTGGTTGTTCATGTCAATGGGAATTTTGGCATAAACATAAACTATAAAAAACACATCTAAATTATATAACAAATATACAAGACAGTAAAGATGCTGGGATACAAAGATCCAACTATTTTTTAAATTTTTTTTAATACATGGAATAACAAACTTTTTAAAAACAATGGTGCACCCTTATTACATGGTACATTGTATAAGAGCAATGGCTTTGGAATGAATGTTTTTATCATTCATTTACTTTTAAATGCCAATGAGTGCCAAGGTGAAGGAGTATGTTTTTGACCGTGGACAAATAATTATAACACACTAAGAGGCCGATTGTTTTTGAGGAAAAACATATAAAAGGGTGAAAGGGTAAATTATAATGTATATGAGAGATCAAAATCGTATAAAACTAGCCTAAACCAAAAAATATATGTTCAATCCTTGCTTCGTTTACAAATGAGAAGAAGGGTTAATCTCAGGGAGACAAGCAGGGAAAGATAAAATTTGAGCTTGATGAATTGTAGTTGAAGAATACATGTCTTTGTAGTTGAGTTTAAGTAGAGAATGTGAAATTATTTATGATAGTCTGATGAACTTCGATAAACTTAGCATGTCCTTCGAAAATAGATGAAATTATTTATTTATATTGTTGAATTCTGATTTCGTAAGAAGTGGCAGAGGTGGAGAACGTGGTTGGGATCGTGCCCATATTTGTATGGAGGATTTTAGAAACCGCAACGCCCATTAACTCCTCATCCAGTAACTTTCACACGACTTAACTCTTTCTCATTCGTGGGTGTTCAATTACACTGCACAGGTTGTAAACCGTCAGACTAATGTACCCTAATGAGTATCTCGCAGTGATATATTTGATGTCTCGTAGATTTCATGGTTGAGTCATGTACTGAAGGACCCTTTTGATCAATAAATGATGCTCAGGGTGTTAATTAATTAAGTATACAAACTACTGGTGTTCTAGTAAGGTTAGTAAGTCTGTCGGTGGCTCATTACATCGAGTAGACTATATTATTCGACATTGTCTAGGCATTGTATCTTAGTAGTGCCAGCCGTGGGCATGGTGATGACATTGCTAGTAATTTATGTCAGGCAGATGCTGGCAGTTTAGTAAGCTGGTACTCATGATCACTGAAGCACTTTATGGCATCAGTGCAAGGCGATGAGTCACCATGAAGGAGTCAAGAAAGGATTATGTCAATAATAGCTTGATGTTGATATATGAGAGTTGTGGAAGTTGGCAACGATGCACGAACACTATCCTGCCACCCTTGTCAATAAACAATTAGTCTTGAGTGACTATGCATGATTTCAGATATGACATGAGACATGCGCATCACTGCATACACAATGCCCAATAATGAAATCACTTAGTGAGTGATGCAAGCCTGTGGCACATCTTTGCAGAAAGTGCCATCTCATGATATGTTAGTTGTATGGATCCATGGGACCCCTCTATGAGTGATTTTCTCTAGTGGCCTCACTTTATGAAGGATATCATCGTGGTGCGTATCTGGTGCATATCTTCGTTAATTATGCATAGGGCCAGGATGGCACCGGTGAACCTTGTTCATAAAATATTTCATGTCGTCTAGTAAGAATACTCGATTACTAGCTATCAGTGGCTTGTTGCATAAATCATAACAATCAGTAGCCAATGACATCGAGTGGCACATCTGAACACCAAATAATGCAATATGATTGTTAAGCCCAATATAATGAAGGTCACGCCAATTGGGCACCAACACTAGGCTAGGGCCAAGAAGTAGTCTGACGTTGGGATTAGCCCAGCGCCGTGCAAGTGTGTTCCAGGCTTGGTCGTGCAAGCAACGTGCAAAGCTCGGAGATGTAAGAGATGCTCGAAGTTTCAAGATGCAAGAGATGCCCAAGGCTTGGTCGTGCGAGGTACTCGATAATAGACTATGCAAGTAATGCCCCGGGGCTTGGGAAGTGCTAGCTGGGATAGTCGCACAAGCTAGGAGCGCAGACTAGGTAGAATTCTGGCGCTGAAGAGATGCGCAAGCTTGAATACACAAGGGCTAGAGCTGTACGTAGGCTAGAAGCGCAAGGTTTGGAGAAGTGTGAACGTTGCTAGGTAGAAGCCTGGCACTGGGACTAGCCAAACATCGGGCATATAAGTAGCTTGGCGTGTATGTAAGAAGTCTGGATCCTAGCGACGTGCATGTAGGAAATCTGGCGTTGGGCAAGTCCCAACTACGTGCATACTAGCTTGCGCTAGCGCTTATTATTTTTGACGCATTTCTCTTTTGCGCAAATGTTGGATTTTTGGCCGGCTATTGACACCTGCTGCTAAGGAATTTTATGAGGAAATATCAACTTGGAATAGGCTTAAATTGTGCTCTTCGGTTTAGTGGATATCCATCTAAGAGCAAGACATTAATTCGAGAATAAAAACTTATTCTGAATTTATACATATGTATATATTTTTTTTATTGACCAAAGAATCTGGAAAGAATTGCAACGAGCTCCGGTACTTCTCTATAATCCTAGCAATTCGGAAATTCAATAGATGAGTCACCGCATATGTATATTGTATATACATAGAATATCGAAAGTTCAGCCGGACTGATCTATGATATCGTGTGTTTGTATATATTTATTGAAAGCCTACAAGATCAACATAGAATACCTATAGCTATTAATAGAATATGTATTCTCAATTTTCTTGCGAAATATGAAATAGATATACAGGTTTCATATTTTTGATACAGGACCAAAAACAAATTTATAAATTCGATATTTCTGATACGGAACAGAAATAATTTTATAAATTTTTACCTTTATTAAAAATCTACCATCTACACTGATGTTCAACCGCTTTAATAAAAATCTTATTGTTTATTTCACCGAAGCAGCCGATCATGTGACGCTTGGGATAAAAAATTAACCAAGCGGCTAATGATCGGCCTTTTTCATTGTGTGTTTGCAGTGTTATTCTTCTCGAGCGCCACATGTCCAGCCGTTTCCTCTTGAGCGTCACATGTTCAGCCATTTCCTCTTGAGCGGCTGATCTTCAGCCTCTCTGTCTTCACTGTGACACATTTCTTCACATGAAAGAGTGTGAAAGATTTTAGGTGGAAGTAGATCTCTCACTAATTTGATCCTTTTTTATCACTCTTTCAATGAGTATTTCCATTCTAAAAACATGAGAAATGAGAATGAACAGAAGATTTTGATAAATTTAAGAAAGTGGAGAATGTGGCCACGGATTTTTAAGAGATGCACCAATCTAAAGGACAATGAAGAAGAATACATAAGTTTTAACTTCTTGTTTTCGTATACATTACAATCAAAGAAGCTTTAACATTGGAGCTCATCCTCTAGGCTTTTGACAAAAATGGTGACTTGGTTAAAGAAAAGTTAGGCAATACAATTGCGAAATTTAACTTTGGGACACCGGCGAGTAACAGTCAGGTTGGATTCAGGGACCGGTTTTAAAACTGAGTTTGATTGGAACAGGATTTATAAAATAAGTGCTTTGCATTGAGCAAGGCATTACAAATTTGCTCTATTCCCAGCTAAGCAATGTTACCGGATAATATAGCATTTGACTATTCTTCAGCCAAAAAAGAAAGAAAAAGCAGGCATTTATAGCTAACAATTGCTCATTTCTCTAAAACCACGATTTTATTAGTATTTCCGGTTGGTTTATTATGGTTGTAGTATTCGTTGAATGAATGGAGAGCATATCTTTACAAAAAACAACTGTTAAGTTCCTAACTGATATTTACGGAACAAAAATGACCTGTAAATCTAATGTTTTGCAAAATTTCTTCCCGCAGTCTGCTTTTTGTACATGTTTGGACTTGGATTGAAGTGTTGTCTATCAAGGCCACCTGAAGGGAAAAAAAGGACACCAAAAGCATCATTTGATCTTGAAATCCATAAATATAAGAGTTTACAATAACAAATCTAACGATTCAGAAACCGAAAAATAAATGACTGGGTAGACAAGGATCGATTATATTCATAATTGAAGATAACTCAGACTCTTAAATATATTTGAATTTGCTGGTTTCATTCCTTTGCATACTGTCATAAAGAATTTTCTGCCAGGATACAGCGCCAAAACCAAACTTGAAAATCAATTATTTATTGTAAGGTGAGAAAATAAAAGTATGTATAGTAACTTTTAAAATTTGTTAAAATTGGGGAACTGGGACTTAATCATATCGTATCGACTATTGGTGAATTTTGTATTACACTGTTATCTACGTCATCCAGCTAATGTGTTAATCCCAAATCTTTCTGCCCATGCTACTCTCTGTCATATACAAGTCTAGCTTCATCATTACCATAACCGAATGATAAAACTGATACAAGAACCAAAACTATACTCTTACAAGTCAGTACTGACTACAAGATGTTAGTATTACTAAGTCACTCAACTGCACGCCTAGTAAAAGAACAAACAACAAAGCCACTATATTAATAAGCGTATAACACAGAGAACATGTTTGAAGTTGAAGATGGCGATTATGCTTGCAGTAATAATTACCAATGATGGAGGAAATCTGTATAATTCCAAAATCACCCTATGAAATATGTGACTCTGCAGTCCAGAGCTTGAATATATTTGCATTCGGTCACTAATTCTCTAAATAACCTTTCTCGTGTTAGAGCAACAATCTAAACATTTCTATTAAACAGGTTTTACAAATGCAAAAATAGATGCCTTCTCAAAACTACTCAACTTATGCAAATACAATTTCAACTTTTCCCTATATCTGAGTTGATAATCTGGAGATTGAGGAAAGTAATCTCTTGATTTCTGTGATGCGTAAGTTCGACTAGGCTTATAATCTGGAGATTGAGGGGTCTTGACGTGAGAACTCACGGATTATGAAATTGCTTGACTGCATTCTTTTATAGTTTATTTTCATGTGAGAAAGTCCAATATTTTCTCCAATCACCAATGAAAGTGCTGAATTTAGTACGAGTTAACAAAACAAACCTGAAAAAATGAATTTTCGAGAGACGTGCAGATATGCTCAGTTCCAAATGGTTAGGTTCTTCAACGGTGTCACAGTTGCTCCTCTTAGAAACTTTACAAGGTTTCCTCTCTCAACTTCCTTTTCCTTCTTAAGCGCAAGATGATGAACCTGCATGTAAGATCAAGTAAACATCACTATGAGATATGTAAGGGGTCTGGTACTGGAGATAAATGAAGATATACCAGATAAGGATGTGAAAAGGATAAGATTCCCACTTTCATGCATGCCCCTATCAAAATATTTCATGTGCATTCTACTAGTAATTCTATTAGCAACTAACTTGCATTGTGGAATAAATCAAAGTTCAATTATAGTGCACGAATAAAAGTCAAATATATACATTATACAACAGAAAGATCATTGATATATAGAGTCAAGAGGGTCTTATGTTGAAGTTTGAAACTTCCGGTTTCTTAGATTATGTGTTTGGTTGGAGTGATTGGGCACTGGTCTTCAGACCAACGTCATTTGTTGCCTACTGAATACTTGCTTTGAAATTCACTATTAGATGGAATCAGTATGTGAGATTAAATTAAAGTGACATCCATTTTAAGAAAGATATTAGGAAAGGCAGACATTTTAAATAGTTTTATATAAAGTTACTAGTTCCAACAATTTCAGGGTCTTTTTCTTGATTTTTCTTTTCAAATTTGCATAGAGTGAAAAAACAAACAAACATGGAACTCAAAATGGGTAGTTAATTTACTCTCAAAATAATAAGTGATATGCTGGTTTACCTTGATACATCCTGTTTGAGTCAGGCCAGTTTCAATTATTATGACGAGGAATTTGATATCATGCTCATTTGCATATTCGTACTGTTCCGTGAGGCTTGGATCCAACATGAGCACAAACTCAGCCTGTCGACATCAATACTTAAAATGTAAACAGCTTCTGTGAAAGATATATTATTATGAATAGTGCCATACAAATTACAAAAGTACTAATTCAGAAGGAAATCCAGAATGATTAACATGCTTGAACCCTTGATTTGTTTTGCTACAGAAATGAAATTCTAGCTTCATCTCTTTTTCATATTCTTCTTTTCCTTCCATATTTTGTTAAGTAAGATCAAACCTATCAGCATGTGTCACGAATCTTACCTTGATATTTTCCTGCCATAGCTCAGCAGCTAACTCCATCCGCTCGTTAAGTAAACCACCTCCCCCTCTTGAACAAACTAGAACATGACTGCCAGATTCATTTTTACAACATAGTCAAGAAGAGGGTAATGAACTCCCATGAAGGCTGTACTTTTAGTAAAGCTTAAGATATCTGTCAACAGTGAAACAGGTAAGCAAATGATACTGAACCTGGGAGGTTTAGTTTCTATTGAAGATTGTTAGTCTCCAATGCAAGGCTGGTACCAACTGCACCAGGAGGGTTCGGTTTCTACACAAAAGAGAAAAGTATAGGCAAATGAAAACTCAAACTAAATATGCTCAGAAATGAAAAGTTTTTTTTTTCGCAAAGGGTTATTATTCCTCAAAAGAAAAAGAAAAAAATTCTACAAAGAAGTTAAACCCTGTAATTGAAAAACAAAGGACTCGACTTTATGCTCAGAACAAATTCAATGGCAACATAAACCCGATAGATACAATTTTTACGTTACAAAGTATAAATCCTAGCATCATAAGGTATTGAAGCATAACCTATAATCATTACCCAATGGAAATAAAATGGTACATAGTTATGATCCCGCAATTAACGAAGTAGGTGATCGTACGAACCACCAACAGCAAGCAAAGTTGAATGGGAAGATCGCTCCTAAAATATCTGCTTCCAAAATTTGTTATCCTGATGAAAGAAATTTTCCTTATGATAAAGTAACTGTTTGACAGTCTAAAAGTGAAGAAGAAGAGCACCACTCAACTGATAGAATAATGATAATTATATAAAATAGCACAAGTTCCTCACGAACGAACTGCTCATAACTGCCAAAACAAACAAACATAATAGCCCCACAACACTTGACACGGTGTAAACTCTACACGAAAGAAACAATACTGTTTGAAATCTGAAACATTACACCCAAATTAATAAAGCTGAAATTTTTGTGTTTCCATTTAGATTTTTGTATTCGAATTTAATCAATTTAATTTGCTGGCCTTATTTCTGCATTTTTCATGTTCTTGTACTTCATGATTTTTGAAATTGTAATCTTCGGCTTTGAGTGAAAAGCCTTATGGGTTTCGACTACCCTGATACCAATAACAATTATGCTATAAGGGGGTAGCTTGCATGTTTAGTCTTGTTTAATTTTGGAACTGCCACCCTCATGCAGCAGCCAGGCAGTTTAATAAGAGCTTGACATGGCTCAATTCGCTAAGGCTTGTTAAGGGAACCATAAATAACCTAATAAGTATTAATCCATGGCCATTACATGCTTATTCCATTGTTGTTAGAGAAACCACTACTTGAAGAAAATTCTAGCTTATCCTAATGTACAATATATATGTTATAGTTGCTGTGAATATGAGTATCTCACAGAATGCTGTGACAACTGACAACGACAGTCATTGATTTTCATGGTCGAACTTTAGCATCAACTAAGTGGCTGTAATGGTAACGCAGTAGGAAACAACTAGGAAAACAACTAAACGTTGTTTTCTAAGAACACCGATAATTGGAGAAGAAACTTCTCTGTTTTTGGTTTTTTTTATTATTAATAATGAAAGAAAAGAATGACTTAATAGGCAGTGCTAAGGTGCCTATTTATAGAAAAACTTATAAAATAAAATACTACTAGAACTAGGAAATCTAAACCTAAAATAGAATCCTTAAACAACAAGGAAACCTAAAACTATTAGAAACAAAACTAGGAAATATTATCATTACTCGTGTCCTACGTCAAATGGTTTCATCAAACGCGCAATGAACATGTTCAAATTATTGAGTTTTAGTCACCAAAAAGGAGCCAGACATACAAGCAGATTAATAGAAATAAATGTTTTAGCTGATAATCATTTCATAGATTGCTTATACATGTATACCTAGTGCATCTATGACCAAAATAAATGCCATAATCTGTATCTGAGTTGAGGTTTTGTAATTACCCAGTTCCCTACATAAGACACTTATACAGACTTATAAAATTTGGGAGAGCAGCTAACTAACGCCATGTCTCTTACACCAATCATTGCTTGTGAGCAGAAAATGAGATATAATCCTTTCCCAAGCAAATGAAAACCTATTCACGTAACATAATTGTTAATCACCGTACCGGATGACCATCAACTATTACGGCATTATAAGTGTATTTCAGAATTTCAAAATCCGAATAGATACTAAGAACATTTCTCAAATGTGATAAGAAGATTTCAAAGTTGAGAGTCCAATACCTTGATGTCATCCAGTGGCCCAGCAGCCCTGGTAACCTCACAACAAATTCTCCCTAAAATACTTGGCTAACAACCCATTCATGAAGACTTTGTCATAACTTGTGTCAATTGCTTTCTTCGTCCGAGCTAATGCAGTATCATTATCATGATGAAGCTTGCTATATTTTTTATTAATCTCTTGCAGCTCCTTGTATAAATCAAATCTCATCCGCATTTTCTACACACAAAAAGCAGAATTAAGAAAAATAAAAATCCACTTGAAATAACTGATTTTCAAGAGTTCACCCAAGAGAATATGATTAGTGAAAAGGTACTGTACACACTAACCAATTCTCCGTGGCATTTCACAGCTTGCTCCCACTGTTGGTGAATTCTTGCCAATTCATTTGGAAGAGGGTCATCCTGGTGCAGAGTCTGAGAATAAGTCAACGGAACAATTTGTAAAGGATTACTAATGCAGTCTGGAACAACTCCCAAGTTTCTGGCATCTGATACACGTGTACCACTTCCACCTACACATCTGTCTATAAAGATGGGACGCTGAAGCATTGCATCTTGCAAAGCATCATTATAAGAAGGTAACTCAAAATGCTGTTCAGTTGTTGCTGGATGTGTTGAAAATTCAGTTTGTTGGGAAGTGTTATGTCCCAACTGGATGCTATAGTCTAATTGTGTATTAGGCTGTGGAGCTGAGTTAATTACTAACCCAACTTGGTCCTGCTCTTTACCGATTCTTACCAATTCATTTAAAAAAGGGTCATGATGGAGCAGAGACTGAGAAGTCCGAGAAGAAGTCATTGGAGCACTTTGACGAGGATGATTAATGGAATCTGGAAAGCCTCCCATGCTTCTGGAATCTAATAAACATGTACCACTTCCACCTAGAGATCTTCCAACCGTTATAGGCAGTTGAAGCATCACTCTCAGTGGCGAAACAACATCGTGAGAAGGTAACTCAGCATGCTCTTCGGTTGCTAGTTGTAGTGTTGGATCTTCAGCTTGTTGGGATGTGATATGCCCATACTGGATGTCATTGTCTAGGTGTATATCATGCTGCGAAGCTGACCCTGAAGCTGAGTTATTTACTAGCTCAACCTGGTCCTCAACTAAGGGTTCAGGACACGAAGGCTCAGACTGAATGCCATTGTCTAGCTGAATACCAGGCTGTGAAGCTGACCCAAAATCTGAGTTATAAGCTAGCTCAACCTGGTCCTCAATTAAGGGTTCAGGAAACGGAGGTTCAGACTGGAGGCCATAGTCTAGCTGTATCTCAGGCTGTAAAGCTGACCCAAAATCTGAGTTATAAGCTAGCTCAACCTGGTCCTCAACTGGGGGTTCAGGACGTGGAGGTTCAGACTGGATGCCGTTATCTATCTGTATGTCAGGCTGTGAAGCTGAGCCTGAAGCTGAGTTATTTACTATCTCAACCTGGCTCTCAACTAAGGGTTCAGGATGTGGAGGCTCAGAAGGAGGTGGAATTACACCACCCGGGTTCTCAAGAGCTGAAGTAATGAGCAGGATCCGATCCTCACGGAATTCGCTGACTATTGAAAGATCTGGTTTACTAGAAACCGAAGTCTGCATGGGGACTGTTTCAGCACTTGCTGAACATTTGCTATCACTCTTTGATCCATTTTCTGATATATCAGATAATTTGGAGCCAGCTGAAACAAAAGTTATATTACCACTTCGGAGATGAGAATCACTACTCAAATCTACAAAATTCCGAGAATAGTTATCGCAGAGAGATGAAACCTTTGGATCACTCTCCCTAACAAGGTTTGACTCTGCAAGGTTCTTCGGTCTTGTCGCAGAAGATCTTATATTTTCCTCTGGAATATCTTTCACAGCTGAACTTGGGGAAGATTCAATAACCTTGGGACCTGTTGTTTTCAAGTTTACTGGTGTACTCCCAAGATATGAAGCTTTCGCTTGTTCCCCACCTTCTCTGAAATTGGAGTTCAAATCAACAAAGAGGTTGATCCCCTCTTTTGACCAAACATGAAACTTCAACAAGGCAGGAGGCAACTCATTACATCCAGTCTGGCGGGCTTCATGATTTGAGCACCCAGAGCCTTCTCCAGTAACTTTAGTAGGAATATCTCTCTTTGCCACATTTTTGTTGATACCTGATTGCTGCATTGACACAATGAGTCAAAAGAATACTTGCAAAACATGTTATGACCAAGCACTCATTTAAAATCAGTATGATGTAAATGCGAGAATAAAACGCTACACTGAACTGTGATTGTGTAGTCCACAATTCTAGATACAGTGGTTAGTGAATTTTGCATTTCTAGATGTGCTGAAAAATTTTGCACCCATCATTAGCTTTGTACATTCTACTGCTCAAAGCAACCAGAACCAATTCTAGCATTACTCCCTAACAATTAAGGCATATTTCAGCATGCAATATTTCCAGGATCCAAGCAGATCCTGTAGAACAAAAATAACATCAATACTTGAATGAATAAACCCTTTCTATAAAAGCAAAAATATACATACATTTGAAATCCCGGTACGACTTCGCAATTTCCTGGTGTTAAGTGGTTGAGTATTCTTGATGCCCTCCTTACGCTTCTTCTCTTTGGGGAATGAGGAAATCCCTAGAGTATCCACACCAACAGCTTCCACTCTACTTGGGCTTACTCCTATTATAGAAAGCACTTTTACAAATTAAACATTGAATTTTCATTCCCCCAGAAAGATAGAACCACAATAATCAGAACAAATACCTACCTTCATCATCTTTGTTGGTTAACCCCATGGAACTCAAATTATGGGCGTGGATTTCAAATCTGAATAGAGTGAATGAGGAGGAAGAACCAGCATTCAAATTAGTACCAGTTTTGCACTCACATTCCTCCTATTCTGCAAATCAATCTAACTTAAAACATATGTACTCTTCTAGTCTTAGTTACTTTTCAAGAACAACAATGATGAAAAAGAAATCTGTATCACCTGAAAATGCGTCTGGTTTGTGCTGTGGAATTTCTTCTTCTTCTATCTAGAGATTTGAATGTGGTTCGGGAGGGAGAACTTAATTTATTTCTGTTCAATAAAATTTGGGACCGGAAGAAAAACAAAATCTCTGTTCAATAAAATTTCTTACTTGGACAGAAATGACCTTACTATAAAGGCAACTGTCCTTTGAATAGTAGTTGAGATTTGGGAATTTATGACGTATTAATGTTATCTGCTATTTATTAGTATGAGTTAATAATTTTGTCATTACACTTAATTTTATAATCTGTCTGTTGTCTAATTTGAATGCAAACCTTAATTTTATCCATAAAAAAAAACGGATTGCAGACTAAGAAATGGGAAATGCTAGTTCCCCGAATTTTCTCCCGAATGTTTTTCCGAATAGGGGATCCAATGGTCCTCATCCAAACTCTTTATCATTGGGATGATAAAAGATAAAGGTGGGTCATCTTTTTTATCTCAGTCGGGAGAAAATTTAGGAAAGAATCTTCGGAAAAACTAGCATTTCTGCTAAGAAATGGTGACGACTAACATTTCAAAAATAGAATAATTAATAAAGTTTGAACATCACGATGTTCTATTCTTATTTGTGACCAAATCATCAAATCATCTAATGAAAAAAAAAATCTAGTTTTTCTAACGTTTATCTAGTTGAACCCATAGGTAAATACGGGGGTTTGGATTGATGGTTTTTATTTTGAAATTGTTCATTGGGAAAATAATATGATAAATGTCTTAGCTAAAGCAAACTTCAATTAACAACTATGGCTGGTAACTGTTTTTTATGATAATCCTTATAAACCTAATAAAATTGATTCTCGGAAGTTCTTAGAAGGTAATAAAATAGCTCGGAATTACATGTCCTGGGTGGTAATTGGAGATTACAACAAAATCACTGACCAAAGTGAAAAAAAGGGAGGACTGCCTTTCAATAGCATGGAAGTTGAACCGAGACTCTGTTTTGACTCATTTATCTCATATAGGATCTGATCATAGTCCTATAAGCCTTGAAATTGCTAAATTCAAGTGTACATGACTTGATATACCTTTCAAGTTCTTTGACACTTGGCTCAAAGATCAATTTTGCTTAGATTTGATCCATAATTCATGGGATACTTCTAAAGAAAATGTAACAGAAGTAGTAATTAAAAGTCTTAAAATTCTAGGAGATAATCTTGTTCACTGGAAGAAGTTTGTTTTTGGAGCACCAGATAGGAAAATGCAAAAAATCTTGTAATAAATACATAACCTAAATGCTAGAAACTCAAAGATACATAAAATGAACACTTTAGAACTGGAAAAATTATATGATATCCAAGAATCAATAGTAAAACAACTATCAAGGGATAACATAGTAAAACAAGGAGAACGAAACACAAAATATTTTCACATCAAAACCCTGGAAAGAAGGAAAAGAAATATGATAAATTGCTTGATTAACCAGAATGTGGAGGTTGTTTCTGAATAACATCAAATTGCTGACCAATTAAAAACATATTTTGCTTGTTTAAAAACTCTAATACTTTGAAGATCACGAGCTTCTAAATCTAATTCCAATAGTAATAACTGAAAATGAAAACAAAAATTTAATATTTATTCCTAATGAAATTGAGATCTGGGAGGTAGTTAAATCTATGAAATCAAAAAAATCTCCAGGGCCTGATAGGTTCCCTGTAAGATTTTCTAAACATAATTGGGGATAGGGGCCCAAATTGTTGAACTAATACAAGATATTTTCAAAACTAAAACCATAAATCCAAAACTAAATGAAATTTTCATCTTCTTTATTTCTAAAATAAAACAACCTAAAAGCCCAAATGATTTTAGACCCATAGGACTGAGTAACACCCCTTATAAAATATTATCTAAATTATTGGTCATAGACTAAAAAAATACCATTATAGAAGGATATCTTCTTATCAATCTGCATTCATACCATCTAGACAAATTATAGACAATATTATACTATCCCCTGAGGTAATTCATTCCCTAAAGAAAATGAAAAACCAGAATGAAGGCCTATGGGTAAAGATTGATATGTCGAAGGCTTCGACAGGGTCGATTGGTTTTTTTTTTTGAACGAGATAATGTTATCCTTTGGTTTTAGCAAAGATTGGTGTAGTCTGATATCACAATATTTGTCTACTACATCAATAGCAATTCTGTTAAATAAAATCCCTAGTGAATTTCTTACTCCTTCTAGAGGACTGAGGCAGGGAGATCCTCTATCTCCTTACCTATTTCTAATATGTATGGAAGTTTTTTCCAGATTGCTTTTAGCTAAAGAAAAAGATAAAAAGATATCATGGATCAAAATTGCTAGGCATTCTCAGTCTGTCAGTTATCTCTTTTTTGCAGGTGACTGTCTTTTGTTCATAAAAGCTAGTTTGATAAACTGTAGAAATCTGCTCAATATTATAAACCAATTTAGTTTAGCTTCAGGGCAGTTGATAAAGTCTGGAGTATTCTTGAGTAATAAAATTCATCACAGGCATAAAAGAATGATGATTAGACTGTTAAGAATTAAGAAAATAGACATTATTGATACTTACTTAGGGGCACCTTTATTTGTAGACATGTCTAAAATAAAGATATTTGATTTTATAGTTCACAAACTAAAAAAGAAAGTAAAAAGTTTCAATGACAAAGTTTTAGCTCAAGCTAGTAGGTTAGTTTTGGATAAATTTGTACTGACTAGTTTACCAATATATCAAATGGGATGTTTCATTCTCCAAAAAAGGATTACTCAAATGATTAATG
The DNA here is from genome assembly GCA_023531435.1 of Papaver californicum. Taxonomy (NCBI): domain Eukaryota; kingdom Viridiplantae; phylum Streptophyta; class Magnoliopsida; order Ranunculales; family Papaveraceae; genus Papaver; species Papaver californicum. The sequence goes on from JAJJMC010010184.1 coordinate 81,687, forward strand.
CAATCCAGAGAGATTTCTGGTGGGGAGAGGAAATGAATGTAAAAGGTTGCTACTTAAAATGCTTTGATTTTTTTGTGTAAACCAGTTGCATTGGGAGGTTCAGGTTTTAAAGAAACCGATAAAATGAATAGAGCTATGATAGCAAAGTTGGCATGGAGATTAGCTACACATCCAAAGGCTCTTTGGTCCAGAATTTTAAAAGATAAATACTTCAGAACAACAACTGTTTTTAATACCAAAAAAAAATTTACAATAAATCATGGATTTAGAAATGCATTATGCATGGTGTATCTCTGATTCATAAGTTCAGCTGTTGGGAAGTAGGAGATGGGGAAATGATAAATATATGGTCAGATAAATGGATTTCAGGTCTTGATGAAACATTAAAATCACTATGTGGATCTAGACTAAATACTTTAACACTTGTAGTTGAGTTAATTGACCCAACTACACAGAAGTGGATCTCAAATAAAGTTAGAAACAACTTTCCCTCTTTTATTTCTGATAAAATTCTAAAGATTAAATGTTAAACAACAAAACAACATTAAGATGGTCACTGACTAAGAATGGTCAGTTTACAGTTAAATCTATGTATGCTAATTTACAGAATGTTGTCCCAAATCAAAACAATAAAGATATTGCTGCCTTCTGGAATGATTTCTGGAAATTAAATGTCTCTCGGTGAATTAAAATTTTCTTATGGAAATGCATTCATAATGCATTAGATGTAGGGAAAAAACTAGGACAATTTATGGACACCATTGAAATGCATTATGTTTTTTTGTAACCACCCATGTGAATCTCTGAAGTTTTTTTTTTTTTGTTGCTCTTTTGCTAAATCTGTTTAGATGCTCCCACCTTTAGCTGGATTGAATTTCAATCTATATGGAGACACCCCTTTTATGAATCTGTATTCTCAATGGATTGCAAGAAAAATATGATAATAATGTTATTGAAATAGTTGCCACAAAGTGCTGGCTTATTTGGAAAGAAAGGTGAATGAGGATCTTTCAGGAAAAATCAAAAACTAGTCTTCAGATTTTTTTGGTTGTCATAAGACATTTAAATTTTTGGTCCCCATCTATACTCAATAAGCCCTCAACTGATACTTTTTGTAGACAACCTTGAACACATGAAGTATATTAAATACACAGACTTTGCAGAAACAAAATAACTTTAATAAATGGAAACCACCAAATAAAAATCAATTTAAGATTAACTTTGATGCTTCCTGGGTTGATTAAGATATTCTTGCAGGTTATGTACTAATTCTGCGTTCTGATACAGGTGCTGCTATCCAAGTTGGATTTGGAGCCTTCTATGCCTCCATTCCTGAAGAGGCAGAGGCATTAACACTTCTTAAAGAAGTAAAGTGGACTATTTACACTATGTCCTAAAAATCACTGTATTGTGACCTAAAAAGTAAAATTTACGATGTGTCCTAAAAATCACTGCATTGTGATAAGAAAAATCCATTTGAGAATTCTGTGGTGTTATCTGAAATAAAAATAACCTAAAAATCTACTAGAAATCATTGTTTATGCATGGGGTAAACAAACATTACTAGAACTCGTATAAAAATTTATTATGAGACCTATCTATCACTTTTCATCCAAAGAAAATGCTAGGTATCAGTATGTATGTAACATAGTTCACCAAATCTACTTTTTTTTCTTGGTTTAATTGGAGGCTTGTAGAATTAATAGGGGTTTTAGAAAATCTTAACACACTCCACAAATTATAGGGGGATTTCAAAAGGTGGTGTAAATGCTAAGTTACGCTTCCCTAATAACTAATCCTAAAACCCTATTATAGCTAATATACTAAGCCCCCATTTTATTCTAAAAACAAAACCCAAAATAATTTACCATCTCCTCTATTTCAAAACCTAATGACCCCATTACCTATATTTATTTTTTCGAAATCTATTAATCATCGTTATGATCGCAAATCTTAGACCCTGACGACTTTTTATACGCATGTTAAAATTATGAAAAATCGTCATGGTCTTTGATTTTCGACAATGACGAACTTTATTGTTCATTTTCACCGAAAACAAAGAGTTTGTTAGGGTCGCATCAGTGTTCGCATTAAACCATGACAATTGACAACCTCAAATGATTATTTTCACTGAGGATGAAGAGTATAATTAGGATCATCATGGTTTTATTTAGGGTCGTCATGGTAATATTTAGGGTTGTCATGGTTTTAATTTAAGGTTTTCATGGTTTACCTGAGGGTTGTAGGGGTTGTCATGGTCATATTTATGACCATGACGATTTTTCATAGATTCGTAAAGTTGCAGCTAAGGATCGTCATTGTTGGATGTTACGACCATATCGACTTATAAAAAATCATCATTGTTAAAATCTCACGACCATGACGACCCTTACCTTGTGTCTTTGCTTTCCCACAATGATTCGAGGGTTTTTACCGAAAATTCGACCATTTGTACAATATTAGTAGTTTACCAATCGATTTTGATCTAAGGGATCTTTATTTTGAGCATTGGAATCACTCATTTATGAAACCTCTAGTTTTTAATTTTTTTCCTCCCAAATCCCCTCTTCTTCTCCACTCATAAAAAAATAAATAAAAAAATAGTAATAAATAGATAATAATAATTCTCTAATTTTAATCCTAACCATAATCTATATAACTAATCTAATCTAATTAGTTAACTAAACTAATCATGTATTAGGACTAATCAAATGGAGCACTTTACCCGTTTATAAAAAATATATATGGATAAGGGGTAGGGGTATTACTTTTGGGTGACCCTATTTTGTCTTTTCCTAAAGCCTCCAATTAATTCTACAAGCCCCCAATTAAGCCAGGTTTTTTTCCATGTTTTACATATACAAAGTTATATATACTTTTGCTCTCATGTGCATAAGAGCATTTGCAGTGGAAAAGTTTCATCGCCCATATGTAACTATTTTCACTTATGTCGCCAAATTCAGTACTCGAAGCTGAAAAAGTATATGTCCTTCATAACCGGTCGGATCTCTTATACATTCTTTATTCATTAGACTCAGTTTAAGTATGTGTTTAATATTGCAATGGATCTCACATCTTGTTTGTTTGGATCTGATTCGAGATCTAAATCTGAATGGACTTATGAGTCGGCCTGAGTCAGATCCCAAATAGTTTGTTTTTTTCTTCCATTTTTATGATGTCTAACTTGAGGTTTTACTTGGCTCATATATCCGATTCGGGGATATTTGATTCAGATATGACTATTATCCTATTATTCGTTTGACATATATCTGACTAGATTTGAAACTTTCTTTATAACTCCATTGTTTAATAACCTTTGAGTTTAAATCACATTCAGATGTAAATGAGTTACATTCAGACGAGTTAGTTTACTTAGAAAAAATAAACAACCTGTTAGTCAAGAGAATGAAAAGGTCCATCCACGACCGAACATGACCTGAGATTGAGCCTCAAATCAGGTTCATTACCGAATGAATTGAGATTATTATGAAGTTTATTATTCAAAATTTTTGTAGAGCTATTTATCTACTGTTATCACATTTAAAGCTGTTGCAAGCCAAAGTTATTTATACTTTATAAATTCTCTAAATTCATTTATTTATTTAAAAAAATTTATACGTATATTCACTGCCACATATGTAGCACAAAAGTATACCTTTCGATGAAGCTTAAACAAAACAAAGATAAAGTATTTTCCAAAGTTTTATAAAGCAATTGCACCCTTCAAATTTTTTAATGTATGAAATGTTTTCTGTCGGCAACAATTTCTATAAATGATAATTTTTTTAAAGATTAGACTTAGCTTTTTCTTTATAATTTGCTAAATTTAGGGACATAGGTTTGTAAATAAAAAACATCAAAACATAGTACAAAAGAGGTTAAAATGAGAGGTTAAAATCGAAAAGACAGGTATATGGAAATAGAAATTAAAACTGAAACCTAATTTATTTATTTTTATTTTTACATTGTTTTGCTTTAATTACAACATTTCAAACTATGTAGGTGATATGCACTAACCAGCCTGTATACGAGAAACAACCTTCCACAGTGGATCATACATGGACTAATGGATTTGGTCTGCATCTAGTCGTTCTTTTTTTTATATATACTTTAAACTTTGGGTGAAAGAGGTTGAGGAATACGTGCTTGCTTCTAATGTTTCTGAGAGTGGCCTTCCAAATGATAAAGTTATATCCAATAAGTTTTCCATCAAAAAAGAATTATCCAAAAAGTTATTTTTCACAATTTACTTATCGTGATAACGATTTTAAGAAATCCAATAATTAGATTAATTAGATTAATTAGATTTCCAAAATTCAAAGTTTAAAAATTCTCTTTTTTTTGTTAAAAATCAAGAAATTATTTTTTTAATTGACTTCTTCTACTTATATTTGAGTGATTGAACTGTTTTTTTTCTCTATGGATAAGATAGGTTTGTTAGATGTTTTCACATACATTTAGGAAAAAAAATAATATAATACTTCGTATATGTTTTGGTAAAATGCATGGACAAAACTCATATATTTTATATGTGCATTAATACTAACTTAATTATGAAATATGAGTTTTATTTGTTGAAAACACGATACGTATTTCATGACTATATCTTGCTTATAATCTTCTGTTACAATCTCATACAAAAATCTATTATCTTATCTGCAATATCAGAGTCTGACATACCCCTAACAAGGGTATCCCAAACCTATCAGGAAAAAATGGAAGTATATATATAGCTAGTTCATTTTTTTTTTTTATCGATTATCTTATATTAATATAAATTGTTCAGCTTCTTAGATGCATGAGCAACGAATTGCCTTGACAGAGTAAAACTTGGAGTTATTTATCTGATTATATTTATGTTGGTATGACATTTTGACTTTAAGATAATGATGAAGAAGGAGAATGCGAGAATGAAAATTAAATATGGTTGGGACGAGGCCTCGAACATGGTATAACTTGGTTAAAAGACTACATTAGGACCACCATATCAGGTTGTGACTCTTGCATAAGGTCATATCTGGTCAAGCTGATGTGTGACTAGCCAGATGTGACCAATAGCGAAACTAGATTATTAAGTATATCCTCACTCTGTTGAGGCAAAACTGATGAATTACACATGTATGTTAAAAATAATAATTAAGAAGAATACTATTTCTTCATTAAGTAATTAACTTGACACCAACTCTGACTGATCCCCATTCTTTAATTGAGTGATTATCTAACCTCTGAGCCATATAAGAAATTCACCTGATGACTCCAGTAGTCGCTTTACGAAAATATGAGCTTGGATCCAACCGGTCTTGATATCTCAACGTTTCAACGTATGCACCAAGACTAATTTTCCTTGACGGATATAAACGAAATTCAAAGTGCTTTTCAATTATTTTTGTGTCGTATAGGTCACCATAACAAGGTAATTTTTCAGCAATCGCCGCAAATCACCTCGTCGAAAGTAATTGTCTCCAAAAGCAAGTTCATACCTTTGGGGAGGCCAAGGACAATAATCAATAATATTTTTGGAATAGTCAAAAATTCCTTGACAAAATATATCCACGAAACAAGATAGAAAACCAAAAACAAAGACACATCACATGTCGTGCAAAGAATCTTGTTGATCCCCCATCATCCTGCAAAAAAAAGATATGAGTTGCAATTTGTCTGAGAGAGATTGTCATGAAGTAAAATTTACACACTGTCCAAAAAAATCACTATTATGATTATAAAGAAAAAAAAAACAAACAACTTTTTGGAAATTTTGTGGTGTTATCTGAAATCAAAATTATAACCTAAAAACCTACTAGAAATTATTGTTTATGCATGGCATAAACAAGCATTACCAGGATTCAAGAGAAATTTATGATTATAAGATCTATATATCACTTTTCATTCAAAGAAAATACTAGGTATCAATATACATGTAGCATAATCCATATTGCCATGTTTTTTCTTCTTCCATGTTTTATAGACAAATTTTTATATACTTTCACTCCCACGCGTATCATTTACGGTGGGAAAGTTTCATTGCCCATACATAACTATTTCCACTCGCATTGCCAAATTACGTACTTAAAGTTGAAAGAGCATATGCCCTTCAAGCGATTAGGATCTCTTGTACACTATTTCGTCCTTAGACTCAATTTAAACATGTGTTTGGATCTGACTCTTGATCTAATTAAATTTGAATTGGCATATGAGTTGGCCTGAGTCAGATCTTAAATAGTTTTATTTTTATTTTTTTAATCCTCATATCTTTACTTTTTTAATCCAAAGATTTAAAATAAGGCCTGGTTGGATAGTGTATTGATGTTGAGCTAGCTTGATCTGCGTTGTCGCGTCTTTTATCATCGTACGTAGGCAGGTGGTCATAGCTTTCTTTATTTTATCGATTAAGACTTTGGCTTATGGTGATTAATTTGATCCGGAGATATTGGGATGGTTCTACACTCGTTTCCCGGTTCTAAACTTCAGATATCACGTGATGAAATTATGGGTTAGCCAGCTAGAGGTGCTCAAACTTATAGTTTTTTGTTTCGCTCAAATGGATTGCCTTGAATTGTAACAAAATATGTGCATGATCTGAGGCTATCCGTGGTAGATGAGTGACAATCCGTAAACACCTGTACAGAGCCAAGGTTGCCCAAGTGACGCCGGTGTAACAAGGGCGTGTATGTAGCTTTGAGAGTGGAGAAAACTTGGGACATTCAGAGAGTTTCTCCACATGAAGCACACGGCTCCCGCCCCATCCCCGTCGACCAATTTCAGGAACTGAAGATTTTGGAGTTGAAGTGTTTGCTCCAGAAGGTTCATCCGGTATCTAGTGGCTAGTATATATCTCAGAGATAAAGAAAACTGAAGATTTATGTAGATTGATCAAACCTTTTTAGCTGCTGGATACACATCTTACTTACTTTAAAAGCTTACTTTTTAGTAGTTCCATGTAAGAATACACATCTTACTTACTTTAAACAAAAAGATAAGGGTATGAATTTAATTTTGACTTTAGTCCATCCAGACGTTTTAGCTGCTGGATTGTTATAGTTTGGTTAAAAGCTCGGCAGTTCTATATAACAATATACATCTTACTTTAAAAAAAAGACAAGCCCATCCAAATCGTCCGATGGACTAACCAAAAATAAAGACCTTTAGATAGATTCCAAAAAAAATTCAGCCATTGGATAGGTTTCTGTGTGAACTTTTAATCTTTGTCTTCGGACATTAACAACACTTTATATTTATTGCTAATTTATGGCTAGAACAAACCCAACTAAAATACCCATCCCTAGTGACATCCTTCTCTATCCCTACAAATCCATATTGCGTTCCAAAAATCCTATCACAAAATTACCATTGCTAAAAATGTTTGAAACAGAAATATCCGTTCTAAAAATGTGACAAAAAAAACTGAACCCCTATTCGTGGTGTGGGGAACCGACGAGTGAAGTTCCCACACGCCCCTTGGGAGTGCAGTTATGAACCCACCTCGTCTCAGAAGTAATTTGTAATTTCAGAAAGAGAGGTTGGTAAGAACTTAAGAAGTAAGCGAGCTAAGGGAGAGTCGAACTGCAGTTAAAAGTATGTTGGAGGCTTCTTTTGCGGTTTATTTAATCTCTTTTCTGATAGCTAGAAAAGCATTTGAGAGTCTGAGTTGGCTTAAAATGTGTGTAGTTGTGCTAACTCGGGCGTTGTGATGTACAAACAAAACCAATAAGACTTGGGAACGGCATCATTAATACTTCCCAACAATACATCAGACTAAACTACTGGATAAAAACAACCGATTTATTATTACATAGTATCTGAAAATATATTATAATTCTTCCAAAGCCCACAGCACCGCTGTACTAATCAGAACGAGTAGATTGTTGAGTACTAGTATTAGTATTAGTATTAGTGGAGGAATCCTGAGGAGCTGATTCAGGATGCTGTTTTTTTGAATCAGCGATTCGATGAGCAGCTGACAATAAATCGACCGGTTCAGAATCAGCAATTTTACCACCTTCAATTGGTTGACCTGCTATATATGCTTCTCGAGTTGTTGTGTCTACTGAGTGTCTTGCCTGTGCTGTTCCGTACTTGATATCATCTTTACTCGTCGCCATTTTCTCTCCTCTCACTCTTGTTGGTAATTTTGTTTTTCAAGTCCAACTTAGCCTATTTATATGGCATAATGCAAGATCAAAAATTACAACAGTTTTCTTTCATGACAAGTGGTGTGACATTTGTCATCTCATACATCCACGTGTAGTTATGCTGGCTTGTACCGTACTGTCTCATGGCATCCAAATGTTGGTTTGCGTGTAGGAAAACCGCATCACTAGCTGATCGCTACAAGCGCATCACCTTGGTGCAAACACAAATGGTCTGTAAAGAAACTTAGTTACTCCATCCGTCCAGGCAAAAATAATATTTTCATTTTTCCAATCGGGTTTATTTTCATATATAAAAATAATAAAGTTAAAATATTATTTTTTCTAGGACAAGATAGTGTATGTATCTCAGTGCTAAAATCGTTCATTGGCTTCTGCATTTCTTAAAAGGATTTTGCTTGGTCAGTCTAGCATTACAGTTGGTTTAGAATTTTTAATATATAAAGAGATTTTGGTGCAATGGTATCTGCAGATGAATAAAAATTCTAACGGGTGGTACTTAAAGTAACTCCTCATTTCTAATAATTAACCTCTTAATCATTTCTTTAATCTCCGCTACCCACGATAAAGAAAAAGGTTAATTACTTTGATGATAACATTTTCAATACTGCAAGGAATCATCAACTATGATACACCAATCTCATCACCACACTTCCATTCAATCCAAACAAATCAACTTTTTTTTCTTCCAAATTTAAGGTCGAGATTGAATCCAACAAGCATATTCTTTTGAAATTTCAATCTCAAAATCCCAAAATTTAACCCATATATCCAAATCCAAGTGGTATGAAATCCAGACTCTGTACTTCACGGCCTCTAAGTCCACATCTCATCTATCTTCTCTTCATGTCTGTCAGGTGGCAAAAATCTTCAACCTCATCTTAGTGGGGTTATTACACGTGGCATACATGAGAGTTCATGGACTTCAGAAGTAACCAAACTCCTAGAAGTACTGAACACAGAAAAAACAGACAACTATTGAGACAAAAATACAGAGTGTGAGAGATAGGCTCACCCACATTGAGCCAATGAAATCCTTTCCCTCTATCTCTATTCGATTTCATTAATCCCCTTCTCTTTCACTCATTTCTTATCTCTCTCAGTCTCAGATTTCACAGCCAAAACCAGAGACCTTCCAACTGCATTCTCTTTCTCTCTAGCCTGCAACAACTCTGCAAGTTCATCTTCTGTCTCTCTTATTCTATCTAGCAATGGCAACCACTTCACTTCAATCTCTCCACCACCATTCGCTTCTAAGGCAAAACCATCACCATTACTCAGACACCCATTCATTTTCTTCTTCTTCTTCTTCTCAACTGCATTTATCGCTTTTCCTCAAACCCACAACCACTGCCAATACAACCATATCTCTTTCTTACAAACTATCTCCAACACATTTCACTCTTTTTTCAACCACTTCATCTTCCCCTGCCACAACTACAAACCCAACTACAGACCCACCACCGATCACAACCTCGGGGAATCCGGTGTTTGAACTTCTGGAAAAGCATCTAGCTTCACAGGACTTCCGTCAGGCTGATGAAGAAACCCGTCGTTTGATTATTGTATTAGCTGGTGAACAATCTGAGAAACGTGGGTATGTGTTTTTCTCGGAAGTTCAGTTTATACCGGAAGAGGATCTTTTGACATTGGATAAGCTATGGAGACAGTACAGTGATGAAAAATTTGGTTACAGTGTTCAGAAGAAAATATGGGAAAAACAAGATCAGGATTTCAGTAATTTCTTTAGGAAAGTTGGGTGGATGAAAAAACTTGATACTGAGATAGAACAGTACAATTATAGAGCATTTCCTACGGAATTCATTTGGGAGTTGAATGATGACACACCTGCAGGTCACCTGCCATTAACGAATGCCCTACGAGGAACTCAGCTACTTAGATACATCTTCACTCATCCAGCTTTTGAAACTGCAGATGGAGAAGTGAGCGACGGAGAAGAACAAAGTGGAAATGAATCTGACAGAATTATTTCTAAACCATTTAGCAAGAAACTATTCAGCACAGATTATTCATTTTGAATTGATAATTATTGATTTAGAGTTTTATGTGAATTATAAGTTATGGCTGGCTACGATTTAGTTTTCTTCTACTCTAGATTTCTGTTTTGCAACTTTTTCTTCCTTGACTGATCTGAAAGGCTTGTGTTTAGAGAGCAAAAACATGCAGGAACTGTGGATAAGTTATCATTGTTGTAATATAATTCAATACATTTGAGGCGAAAGGGTAAGTAAACATGGGTTCTGTATTTTCACTTGATTTTGGATTTTTCAAAGTTATATAATGAAATAATTGAATTACAATGTGGTGGATTGTTGACAGTGGGAAAATTTCCTTCTATTTCTACAACAATGATGCAAACTTAAATAAAAAGAAAGTAATTTATATATATTTAATAAAAGAATACATAGGACCTTGTGGCATTACGTGTGCAGAGCGCTTGGAGACTGACCATTTTTGCGCCAATCGGTGACCAAATACGAAGTTGTTGCTTGATTGGATAGGCTAAACTGCAGCTGGCTGGTCAATTAGATGGCATTTCTAGCTTCTCTATAGAGGTTCCTGAACATCAATGGATAGAAATTTGAGAAACAACAGTTACTGATGGTATATCTCTTTCAAAAAGGATTCTCAACCTTAAAATCGAAAACGTACAGATCAATGTTGATGAATTAAGCACAGGGGGGAAGTCTCCTCAAGCACAGGGGCAAAGTCTCCTCGTATGTCGATGTGAACCATCACAAGAAAGCATGGCCTGAGTTCGAGTGAATAGACACGCCCCTGGATTCTGTTAACCAAAGATAATTCATAGTTGGTACAGCAATAATTCATGGGAAAATAAATGGCAGCAATGCTACTGGCACAGGTTCTCTATGGTAGTGTGGGAATCAGAACAGATGAAAATTCTACTTCTCCTCAGCTACTTCTGAGCACAATCCCGAGATAGATTTTGAGGGGATGTGTTGCATTTTAGCTTCACATCATGCCGTCAGATGACTTCAAGTTCCTTATAATGAAATTATCTGACGGTCTACATGGTTTCACTTAGGAGCATAGTGCAATCCACACCCATCAAAACCCTGCCCCAATTTCCTTTACTTGATAAACAGATTGCAAATCCTAGTAAGATATCCTTCAATCCCATATTAAGAGCTAAGAGCAACAAATCTTACTCAAGCTGTTCTTTGTTTTATGAAATGTTGTTTGTTAAAAACTTTCCAGTTTTAAAGTGATGATTGATACAGTGATAATATAAACAAGAATGAAGAACAAATTGTACCAAATGTCTAGGGGCGTCCTCTGCAACTTCAGCAGGTTGATCTGATCCCATGCTAGCCAAGCAAGATCCTTTGCAACTCATATATTTCTGAATGCTGTTTAATAGAGAAAAAACAAGAACATACAAAAAGCATAGAAAATTAGGGAATATGTAGTATATTTTAATGTAATTGAAGGAGAAACTGAAGTGCTATCTTTTTTAGGGTACAGAGAAACTGAAGTGCTAAGTATGGCTTTACATTGAGCGTGACATATACAAAATTGATAGGTAATAAAATGGGGGTTTCGTTCTCCAGAAAAATTCAAATTATAAATTTATCAATAGTCAATCAAACTCTCTGCAGGTGGAGTTGAGAAATATATCTAACATGTACACAATCTGGGAAGAATATAACAGATATCAATCTAACGTTTTCCCGAAAAAGATGTTTGTTAGAAAAGTAATGTGAACAAAATTTATAAACCTTACATTTCACATTTATTTAGCACCAAGAGCTTGCTCGGAACACATGATAGCCCCTTTGACTTGCAGACGGAATTGCAGGTCTCCCCTTGCCTAAGACACATGTCATATGCACATCATATATATATATAAATAAAAATTAAATAACTACAGGAACACCTACCTTCCGATGACAACATTGATTTCGTTCAACCTTGCTTCCGAATGACCATCCAAAGTTCCTACAAGTGATGACAAGCAAGAACCATATCTGTAAGAGTTACTTCAAATACGGGCAGAGGGAGGTATCGGGTTTGAAGGGAAAGTGAGAGAGATCATGTGTTCACTCACCTGAAGAATTTGAACGCAGAGAGAAGCAGTGATGGAAATCACTAACATAAGCATTTTCGTGAACCTGAAACATTCAGCATATATCATAGCAGTTTTCACAAGTGAAATGTTGACCAAACTTTCATTTTGCCGGGTCAGGGCCTCGGCAAAGCAACATTTTCCTCTTCTAACAATCTCAGGATTATCATGCCATAGCCAACATCAAGATTCTTAAAGGAAATATTAGATTAAATAATTTTAAATATTTGATTGGTGAATTTAAGTGCATGTTACAAGCCTACAAGTATCTAGTGGATATTATAGGAATTAATCAAAAGCATCCAAATATGCAGGAATTATCATATACATCCGAACACAAATTCCGAGTGACCAGAATCAAAAATCAAGATAATCTTAATCTTCTAGTATACTGCAAATCAAGATTCCAATCTGCCAAATTTATTCCATAAGTCTTAATTTCTTACAGGTAGCTGAACTGTGGTGGGTAACAATAGGAGATTCAAATTCAGCATCTTACTAGTGAAAGTCAGCTATATCATACTTCTAGGGGTATTCTATTAGAGTATATCATGCCCATGTTATGTACCGCGACCATATCTAATTTATAAGCTCTTTTCAGAAAGAACAAAACTGTTAACTTGGATAAATGCTCAAGTTTTTCTTCTTACTCCATTCCAAATTTCTGCATATCACATGCTATAACTTGAAACTAATGTCACAGAATGCACATATAACAACATTGTTATGATTTTCTGTTTCCTAAACAAAGGAAATTAGAAGGAACATTGAGAAAGGACCTATGAAATGATTACGAACCACGCTTTCAGAGTTATGCCGACACCTCCCAGCACAGAAGTCAAACACACTTGCATAAGTCCCTGCAAAAGTGAAATATATAACGTCAACACTTAATTTGGTATTAAGAAAGCCTACCTACGTTGAATCACCAAGGTAATCCTCTAAAGATGAATGGTACAATCATCTTTATTCTTCCAAGTAGTTTTTCTCAAACTAAAATACCGTTACACGAATAAGGTTGCACAATCTGACATTTGCAACCCTAATGGTAAAAGAATGTCAAGTGTATCAATCCAAGCTTCAGAAGTGCAAATGAAACAATCACCTGCAGAAATTGGCTTAGCTATCTTCACTTGCAACGCCAGCTCTTGTTGTGTCTGTAAATAAAAAACCGAACATGGTAAATCAATTCTCACATTATACAACTACAAAAAGTCCAGATGATTTCCGTGTTCAGAAAAAGTACCCGAGCAGGATTTAAACAACAGGAAACACAATACTCATACGTATTGCAGCACCGTGAAACAAGATTACATCCTCTACAAACAAGAATACAAAAATTACTAAAACTTTCTCCACAATGTGTATTCAAATTGTATAAAAGTTTATAAACTTCGGGGTATATAACAAAAACTCACTGACAAGAGTATTTCTCTCCTGACCGAGGGCAACAACGAGACCACTGATCTACCGATAATGCGTCACATACATGACCTACAATACAATGTTATATTTCTATCAAAGCTCTATAAAATCCCAAAAAGCTACCACTTTTATCAAGTAGTGCATAATAACAAACACAAGCTAGTATTACAATGGGTGTTTTTTTATTACCATTATCATCTGAAAGCAAATATCTTCCTTGAACTGTATTTCTGCAAATTTTCCTATCTGGAAGCCCTATATCAGTCCTACAACATAATTGATAGACCCAATCACATTAAGATCAAACTAAACTAAAATTGATAAACCCACACTAATAAAAATTCAAACTTTTTGTGTAGGAAGTGAATTCATAATATAATGTTGATCTATCTATTCAAATCACTAATATTTAAACCCTGAATATTCACCTGATTGCTCTGGCGGGGAAGTGGAAGCAATGTAAGAAAATTAAGATAACTTGAAGAAAATTCCAACAAAATCTCGTCATTTTCTTCAGATTATTATCAGGACAAAAAGCAAAGTGGGAAAAATAAATAAAAATTAGGGCACAAAATTTATAAATTTGTGAAATTTATTTTTGAGGTAGGTGATTTAAGTACCAGAAAAATAGTATAGACTCGCGGCAGAAATAGAAACATGAGCAGTTCATATTTACAGCCTTAAGTAGGATAAGGGGTATCTCAAATTCTCAATCTCAATATACCCTTTCTCGAGTTGAGTTACAGAGAGAGTAATACAGTCTCAGAGAAACCCCCTACCCCTCCCCCCCCCAAAAAAAACCAAAACCCTAAAACTCCATTAGAAGAAAAAGAAGGAGGTGGTTGAAATTTTCAATCTTGTTCGATTATGGGTTGGAAAGCAGCTCAAAAGCTTGTACAAAACTGGAGGATTCTCAGGGGAGATAATGTATAACCTATAATTTATTTACTAGAAATCAATTTTTTTTTAAAGATTTTTGTTTCATTTCTTGAATCTCTGTTTTTTTTTTGGTTATGGTTCTGTTATCTAGGTAATGATAATTAGGGGAAAAGATAAGGGAGAGACCGGTGTTATTAAGCGTGTTGTTCGTACTCAGAATCGTGTTATTGTTGAAGGCAAAAATCTTGTAAGCTAATCTAACTTTTATTAATCTAATTTGATGCTTATGTTGCTCCGATGTTGAATAATTTGGCACTAGTGAAGAATTCAGTTTTTGGAGATTGAATTTCATAGTCAGTGTAAAATGATTCCCTTTAGGGGTTTTAATCGAATTTAATGTGCTTTACAAGACCAGGAAATATGTAGAGTTGGGGTTGTGTCTTATATAAAAACCAGTGGTTTGCTGAATTTTATGTCGCTGTCACATTTTGTACTAAACATTACTTTTACATTATGGAGATTTATGTGTGGTTGAATGTGTAAAGGTTTTGATCCCGTATGATAGTACTTGTTGTTGTTGTGGATGTATAGACTCTTGTTTAACTGAATATCTAATATCCACCTCAAATTTGGTTTAGTACTTGTGTTTTTTTATTTGGACCTACTGCTCAATCTTTATTAATCAATGCCCAGTTGAAATGATGCGGTAACTTAGAATGTAGCTTGGATTGCTTATTAAGCTAAACCAGGATTTTTGTCATCAAACTCCGAAAACCATGAGATAATTCTGATTGCAATGACAACGACAACATTGTTGTAACGACTTCTATTCACCAATTTCCACAATATGTAAGAAAGAATATACCTTTAGTGGCAGTTGATGAGGACGCATCATACTCACTGGTTTCATGCTTGTGTTGCTTCAATACAAAACAATTTGACAGTAATGAAGAATTTCAACTTTGGGATATGAGAATGAATTTCATAATTATGTAAAAGGTGATTCCTTTTGAGCTTGACTCAAATTTAACTTACTTTATTGGATTAAAAAATATGTAGGGTTAGGGTTGTGTCTTACAATAAAAACCAATGACTTGCTGAGTTTTACATTGCTGGAAAATTTCATCTTGTACTAAGCATTAGACTTCCACATTGTGGTCCTTGTGGATGTATAATGTCTTGTATAACGGAATATTAAATATCAGTTTTGAATCTAGTTTAGTATTGTATTCTTATTTGGACTTGCTGCTGGACTGTAATTTTTATCCGTGCCCCAGTTGAAATGATGGGGTAACCAAGAGTGTAGCTTGGATTGTTTAGTAAGCTAAACCAGGAATTTGACATCAAACTCCGAAACCCTTAAGATAACTCTTACTGCAATGACATTGTTGTATCGATCTCTGTTCACCGATTTCCGCAATATGTGAGAATATACATTTGATGGCAGTATCGGTTAATTTTGTTTCTTTAAGTCTTTAATTACGTCAGAGTTCATATACATTGGACTGATGGCTGTGTCATTGGCCATTAAATTCTTTCGATGCAATATCTATTTCAGTCGTAATGTTTTCATATTTTCTGAGTCAACATTAAATATCGCTGCATATCACCATTTTGTTTTCCTCAGCTATGGAGACTCCCAAATGTATTTGATGATCTTGCTTAATATTGGACACGATGTTGGGTTGCACATAAGTATTACTTTCTTTTGAATAGATGAATACTGAATGTTGTATCAATCTTACAGGTAAAGAAACATATCAAACAAGGACAAGGCCACGAGGGTGGAATATTTACTGTTGAAGCCCCTCTTCATGTTTCGAATGTTCAAGTTGTTGACCCCGTTACAGGGTACAGATGTTTCGTTATTAGAGAGCATTTATGTTGATTCCTTTCTTTCTCTGATACTGGAGTTGCTTGCCCTACAGTTTTATCTTACTTCTGCTTATTCAGTTGAGTTCTCAATTATGTTTTAATTTATGCAGGAAGCCATGTAAAGTTGGAATCAGATATTTAGAAGATGGCATAAAAGTAAGAGTTTCTAGAGGAATAGGAGCCTCTGGATCCATCATTCCTCGTCCCGAGATCTTAAAAATTAGGGCCACACCAAGACCCACAATCGGTATTTATCTCTGTTAAGCCTTGTCATTCTCATAAACTCATCATTTATGTTATCCTAGGGACAGCGTGCATTGCTTTTATCGTGTAGTAGTTCTCGCTTTCTTTTACTTTCTTTGATAGACGGTTTGACTTGTTTAATGTCTTTCTTTTCTCCAAGGGCATGTCACATGTCTTTGGACTGATTAAAATATCTGATTTGCCTATGAATACAATCCGACTATACTTAGTTTCTGTTACTCTGTTTCATGTTAAGATTTGGCTTAAGTATAATCTGATCGATGCTTTGGTTTGTATTTATGTTGCAGCTGGTCCAAAAGATACCCCATTGGAGCTTGTGACAGAAAAAACCTATGACTCTACCTCTGGGAAGGGAATGCCTTCACTTTAACAATCTTTTTGTTTTAATTTATCAGAGAGAGATCGTATAATGGGTTAGAACAAACTGACATATAGATTCGGTTCATTATCATAAATGTTGGTGGGTTAGTTGTTGTTTGTCAGAAGTTCTGGAAGAGCTGTCACAACTATTAGTTATGGAAATCACTATTTTTGAAATACCAGGTGCAAGATATTCTTGCCAGTTTCTAACATTTGTATGCTTATTTCGGATTTTACCAAGCAACTCATATTGCTTGTACCGTACAACACTCTGCAGCTGCAAAATGTGCAGCATGTGAAGGTCTAGATTCTTGAGCATAAGCACGACCATGTTCTTTCTCATCTTTTTGTTCTGTTTTATCTATATGTATTGGTTGAGTTCTCTGACTTTTCTTCTTCTTAAACCCAAAAAACCCACCTCTATTGTCAAAAGCAACTCATTCAGAGTTATACAGCCCTCTTTCATCTAATCATTGCAATCAAATATGTATTTTTCCTGCTATAAACAAACTTAGATATGGATAGAAATGTATGATTTTTTCAGAGTACAATCATCTGGCAGAAAGATCAAACTACAATTCAATTTTATTTCTGGTACGAAGGCCATCTGACTTCAATTCATTCTGTGTCATGCGGACATCACCACACAAAAAAAAAGTATGTCAATTAAAAGTACATACAATTTTGTTAAAAGTAGGTGAGTCCTATAAATCTGAACGGTCTAGATAAAAGCTGAGAATGCCGTTTAAAGAAAAGGCATTTCCTAAAGAGTTAAACCCTCCCTATAAATCACTATCTCTTCTTCATCATCACTCCCCAAAAACCCTCAGTGTTAAAAAGGAGGAAAAGAGTCTACTCCCACCACACACCCTAAACCCAACGATTCATTCTTTCCAGAGCTTTATCTCCTCTAACAATCTCTTTACAAAGAAGATAAGAAGAAAAAGGTACAACTTTAATGTTCTTTCCTTGTTTTTGTGAAAAATACCCTTTTTTTCTCTGGATTTTATTTGATTAACTAAGTATGGTTTGATTTCAGTTTAAGGAATGTTGGGTTTTGCTGACACCGCTGGGAACTCAGTACACACTGCTTTCACTAACGGAGTCTGTACCCTCCAGTTCGTCAAGTCTCACAGAACCACCTGCACTCCTCAAAAGGTAAATTTTGGTTAATCTGAAGGTAGCAAAAGATGATGATTTTGTTGGGAATTGGTACTTATTTATGTTCTTTATTAAGTTTGGGTTGTAATTCTTGGTTTAATTGGGTTTTCAGGCATCAATTCTATATCGGCCATCAGTGTTTTGTCGAAATAAGCTTAGTTTAGTGAAAGCAATGTCTGCAGTGGAAGCATCGCCAGTAACAACTTCATTAAAAGGTATTTTTTTTACTAGTGTCTATTAAAATTTGATTCGTATTGAGTAGTTTGTTTTGATTTTTTTGTATGAAATCTAATCAATTTTCATTTATTTGTGTATCTCTAGGCAACAAGCAGGCATTGATATCAGTGTCAGACAAGCAGGATCTCTCTTTGCTTGCCAATGGACTTCAGGAATTAGGGTGAATATTAGTTTCCTTTCATTAATCGTTGTTGTTCTTTTATTCCATTCTTTAAAGTTTGTGCTTCACATATACTGGGTTAAGCAATTCCGGTTCGTTTATAAGAATTATGCATGTCTGATATCTCTTGACAACAATTTAGCTGCTAGCTGATTTTTCAATCTTAATTGTTTATTTTTACACATATCTCCTACACTGTAGTATATCATTGTGAGTATGCTTTTTAATGCATGTAGGTATACTATTGTTTCAACTGGTGGAACGGCGACTGCTTTAGAGAAAGCTGGAGTCTCAGTAACCAAAGTAGAACAAGTTACTAATTTTCCTGAAATGGTAAGAGCTGGGACTTGCCTTTTTACCTCTTAGCCGTTTTGGTGGATTATTTTGCAATTTTATATATAGATGATAAAATTGTCTCTTTGGTTACAAACAACTATTGCTTAACAGCTGATCTGAACCCATTTTCTAAAGATTCCTGTTAGAGTTTGAAAGCTATTAGAATAATTTCTAAAACGTATGCAACTGCTACTACACAGAACCTTTTTATAGTTGGAGTGATAAGTTGTACTTGTATGCCTTTTCTCCCTACAACTCTCCATATATGTTGATCTTATAACTGTGGTTCTGTTAGTATCAATAGCTGATGGATCTTCTTTTGGATCTTATAACTGTGGTTTTGTTAGTATCAACAGCTGATGGATCTTCTTTTTCATTGCAATGAAGCCGAAGTCTTGATTTTTGACATGGAATTTTGTTTTGTTTCTGTTTTTACTACAGCTTGATGGCCGTGTCAAAACTTTACATCCCAGCGTTCATGGGGGTATTCTAGCTAGAAGAGACAAGCAGAATCACATGGATGCTCTAGATAAGCATGGAATAGGTGAGTTCTAGACAGAATGACAGTTATTGTGAGTCATTTTGGTAGGTCTAGATTATAGCGTTTCAGCTGACTGATTATGTTATATGTTTCTCACAGGTACTTTTGATTTAGTTGTGGTAAATTTGTATCCCTTTTACGAGAAAGTTACTTCAAGCGGTACCATTACATTTGAAGATGGAATTGAGAACATTGACATTGGTGGCCCTACCATGATCAGAGCTGCGGCAAAGGTAGGAGCAATATATTACTAATCAATTAAGTTTTTATGTTGGTGGCCAGATTAGTTCTTGTGTACATCTGGTCTTTTTTGGGATTCTACATATTTTTTGTGTTGGAGCATGAAGTATTTCCAGTACACATACACAGAACGACAGAAACACTGTATTGAAAGCAGAAGATGATTGCTTCGTGGTCATTAGATTATGAATTATGACCATGCATTTATGTAGACTGTAATTAGTATATTGTTTCAGTCATCACTGTGCACTAACTTCTAATGTATGGTTCTGATTATCTTATTAACTTATTTCATTGGTCATCCGTTTTCAACAGAACCACAAGGATGTACTGGTTGTTGTTGATGCCGAAGACTATCCTGCCCTCTTGGATTTTTTGAAAGGAAATCAGTCTGACACACATTTTCGTAGGAAGCTCGCTTGGAAGGCTTTTGAGCATGTTGCTTCGTATGATTCAGCAGTTTCAGAGTGGCTATGGCACCAGACAGTAGGAGGTAGTGTTACGCTTTATCTTTCAATTGTTTTCTGAAAATTAATTTTTGAAGGATTAAGTGGGTTTTAATCTTGTTCTTTACATGATGCTAGATAAGTTTCCTCCCAGCCTTACCAAGAGTCTCTCAGACAAAAGGTCTCTTCGGTATGGTGAAAATCCCCACCAGAAAGCTGCATTTTACGTTGATAAGAGTCTTTCTGAGGTTAACGCTGGAGGTATTGCCACTGCAGTCCAGCATCATGGGAAGGTTAGTTAATTGAACTTTGTTGTTTAGTTCTTTCTAGTGGTTTTAACAATTACTGTTAAAAAGATTCTTCATTTACTTATAAGAAGGGATAGTTATCATTTGTGTGTGCTTTTGTACAATTTAAGCTCCTAGAGGAAGATGTACTGTACATCTTTAGTTGAGGTGCTATAGTAGATAATTTACAACTAAGAAGCGATGTAAATCGCAGCCTAACTTATTTTCTAGTTCCATTCATTAAGACATAGTAAGTTGTGCGTGCCGTTTGAAGATGTACTCTACAGATTTGTTCATTTCATTAGTTATGGTGCAGCATCCTTGTTTATGAAATCCAACCTTCACGAGTTTCAAGCTAACTACTTAAAATATAGATCCCTTTGATGAGTAATTTGTACTGTTTTCTTGCGTGTATGTATTATGTCTATTTTGTTTATTCTAAATACATTATAATTTAAGTTTATTTGTAATCGTCTTTTTTTTACTTTACGTACAGGAAATGTCATATAATAACTATTTGGATGCAGACGCAGCATGGAATTGCGTATCAGAATTTCCAAAACCTACTTGTGTGGTTGTGAAGCACACAAATCCTTGTGGTGTTGCATCACGGGATGACATCCTTGAAGCATATAGGCTAGCCGTGAAAGGAGACCCAGTAAGTGCATTCGGTGGGATAGTTGCATTCAACGTAGAAGTTGATGAGGTAAGTCACCAGCGAGGGTTGAAAAAGTGAAATTCTTCTTGGAAAATGTGCTCGTGTATCGTATCTTAATTATACTTTTGTATGTTAAGACTTTGGCAAAGGAAATCAGAGAATTTAGAAGCCCAACTGATGGTGAAACAAGGATGTTTTATGAGATTGTGGTTGCTCCCAAATATTCTAAGAAAGGTCTTGAGATTCTTCGTGGGAAGTCAAAAACCCTGAGGATTCTTGAAGCAAGCAAGAATGAAAAGGGAAAGCTCTCGCTCAGGCAAGTTGGTGGCGGTTGGTTAGCACAAGATTCTGATGATTTAACTCCAGATGACATTGATTTTAAGGTAGTCTCTAAAAAGGCTCCAACAGAGGAAAACCTTTCTGATGCGAAGTTTGCTTGGTTGTGCTGTAAACATGTCAAGAGCAATGCTATAGTTATTGCCAAGGTTAGTCTTCCTACTTTGGAATCAACTGCAGCCATGAGTACTTGTTAATTTGGTTTTATAGAGCAAAGCCATTCTAGTCTTATCATGCTGTCTTGTTTTTATTCAGAACAATTGCATGTTAGGGATGGGTAGTGGGCAACCAAACCGCCTGGAGAGTCTAAGGATAGCTTCGAGAAAATCTGGCGAGGATATTAAAGGAGCAGCTCTAGCCAGTGATGCTTTCTTCCCTTTCGGTAATGGTTCATATGTAGACATCATGTAATTAAACATAACATGTCGATAATGTTTCTAATTTTAATTTGATGTTACTTTATTGCACTTGTGGTTCAGCTTGGAATGATGCAGTAGAAGAAGCATGTCAAAGTGGGATTTCAGTTATTGCAGAACCCGGCGGTAGTATGAGAGATCCAGATGCCATTGATTGTTGTGATAAGTACGGCGTCTCTCTCCTCTTCACCAATGTCAGGCATTTCAGGCACTAGTTTTATTTGACAAGAGGTTTCTTTGTTTTTTTGTTCTTTTCTAATTTTGATTGTGTTGGTTTCAAGAACACAGAATGTACTAAGAAGATATTACTAAATTAGGTAAATTTTTGATTAATGGAAAAGCCTTTTAAATAAGTATTACAAGTGAACTAAAAACTAAACATCAGAAGCATCTCCAATGGAACTATGAGATCATCTGAAACAAGAAGACGGTCTATAGGTGGTAAATCTATTCGTTTGCCACGTAACCCTCACATTCTCTGAAATATTTTAAAAAAAATGGATATATCCGACCTTGTATTTTTGGACTGAGCAAAATTAATTTGGGGTTATATATAATGATTAATCTATCCTTAATCAACAAAAAATTAATTAATTAATTAGTTAATTAATATTAATTATAAATTATATAGTTAATGTGTGTAAGAAAATAAAAAAGCCCTAGATAATTTAATACGTTCTAGAATCGGTAGATAATGTAATAAATTATCTACCGATTATATACTCTGAATTGAAATTCATAACAGTCGAAAATTTTGATAAGATTAATTACTACCGATTGTAATAAATAAATTCCAAATTGAATGTTCCCCAGTTTTCAATTAGATTGTACTTCCATAATCAACCATTTAGTAAACCTATTTATCTATCGATTACAATATATGTCCAACACTGAATTTTATACCCTTGAACTACTATAATTGGTAGTTTCGGGGGACATATTTTTCTGCTATCACAATCGGTAGTTTAGGCGATTCATCTAAACTACCGATTATACTGATATGTAAGCATATAAAACTAGTTATTGTCTTGTTATAATCGGTAGTCACGGGTTTACATTATCTTTCGATTATAATTGTATTTCCTCCAGAAGATTGAGAAAATGAACCAAGTATAATCAGTAGTATTTAGATAGGCCTTATCTACCGATTATATTACTTTCCGACAAAAACAAGTAAAAATCCCAGAATCGGTAGTTAAAGTCCAATATTAATTTCCGACTACAACCAAACTCTCACAAAATATTTAAAAATTTCCCAGAATCGGTAGATAAAGACAAACAATTACTTCCGATTACAGCCAAACTCTGAAAATATTTGAAAATTTCCTAGAATCGGTAGATAAAGTTAAACAATTACTTCCGGTAACAACCAAACTCTGACAAGAAATTTGAAAATTTCTCAGAATCGGTAGATAAAGTTAAACAGTTACTTCCGATTACACTTTGGACTTAATGAATTCATAGCTTTCAACAAATGTGATTTCTTCTCATTTTTCATGATAGTAGTGCGCTTTGCGAGATCCTCCTACACAAGCATAGGACAAAAGTAACATAATTCATCAAGTTTACTATATTGTTATTGGAAAATCAAACAACTTAGCTTATGTAAAAGATACTTACAAATTGTTGGATCGACAAGCCTAAATGGGTGGGGTTAAAGATCCGTTTTTGTATAGCTATATAATCAACTATCCCTATTCGGATAAGTTGGCACCTATCTTGAATTTGTTCAAGAGATCTTTGCTTTGGATTTCCATATTCTCGAACATATTGGATGTAGACCCTCCCCCAAAAGGTTTCAGGTTCAACCCTTTCAGCTATGACATCTTCATGTAAGGTTTCGTTATACCATGTTTTTGTTGTAGCCAAATCTTCAGCTGAGTCAAATGTTTCCATGCTTGTAAGTAGAGGTATGAAGTGAATTACAAAGAAGAGATGATTAAATGAAATTTGTAGAGTGTATCGAACTAGGTGTATGTGGTATTTGGTAGAGAAAACATGTGTATTTATAGGATAATTTCAAAAACTAGCCGTTGATTGTATTTTCATTCTAAATAATTGCACAACTACCTCAACTATTAATAGTCATAAAAGTAAACATTAATCGATAGATAATAGCATACTATAACTACCGATTACAACTATTAATCAAACATAACAACCCATTTTCCCGTACATAGAGAAAAGACTTAACGGATAGTGGTAGATAATAGCATAATATAACTACCGATTATACATCTATGGTCATTATTCCGTGATTCATATTCTGTCTTGTAGAATGCCCTTCACCTTGAACGGTATGGACGAACCTTAAATGGGTTGAATCTGTCCATCACCTTAAGAATGTTGAAATGAGTTTCGTAACGGTAATTTGATCGTTTCCATCGTCGCCATTCCTCGAAAGATCTCGATATAACTTCATCATTAGTTTCACCCCTCAAACGATATCGATTGGCAAGATAAGTTAAATTCACAAATGGATCAACTTCTTTTCTTATGCAATTAAATCGACAAAAAAGATCAGCTTTATTACAGTTGAGGTTACCGGTATCGATGCAGAATTGTTCGTGAATTCTCTCTAAATAATTCATACTCATTACTCTATTTTTAGATCGTTCTTCTCCCCATCTCGGATAGAATTGCATATACCGTCTACATAGAGATAAATCTTCTTTTACCATGTACTATGTAGTACTAACAATGAATGGGTCAACCTTTTTTTTAAAGATTATTATTTTGATATTGGAGAAGTAAAACGTAATAGTGATGTGTGTATTAAAACTAAGACTTTCTATTTATATAGATTAAAGTCCTAACGTCTTTTTCTGAGAAAATAGCCGTTAAGGCGAAGCGATAAGATTTGTGTATCATAGTTGATGATTCCTTGCAGTATAGATGCCTTTCTTAAAATTAAGATTTCCACCTCTGCTTAAATTAGACCAAAATAAAAAACGAAAAAGAAAAACTCGGTTTCACTAAGAAGAGCTAACTAGTATCCAAAAAAATAAACCAACTTCTCATTTGTAAAATGGGCCTATTCATTATTATGAGAATACGATGGATTATTATAATCACCGGGAGAAATAAGTAAAACAATGCCATAATTTCTTTTAAGATCATGGAAAAGGTTCCAGGAAACATCAAATCCATCTCAATACATAAACAATATGGCGCGCATACCTTCCCTTTCGTGAAGAGCATCATTATTGGATTTTTTCCATTTTTCTGCATTGTGAGATTTTTCATCCCAAAAGATCTAAAAGCGCTTTGTTGCATTGTCGTATACTTTCAGGTGAAAAGATTAATGAGAAGATGACAAAGAAAAAAAGGTTAAGTGTAAGAGTACTGAAGAAGAGGGACCAGAAGGAAGACCGAGAAAAACACTTAGAGAGTGTAAACAGAAGGCTAAATAAATTTTCTTATTCAACCAATTTACACAAATAAAAAGCAAATTTGTCGAAAATAAACTGTTAAATACTAGCTAATTGGCGAATATTAATAGGGAAGCAAGTCGATGAGCCTTCAAAGCAATGACTAGCAACTTCATAGTTTACTCTTTGAACTGGATGACCTGCATCCCAGTACATATGAGTATTTCTGTCCTTGCATGGTGTACCATTCGGAACACAAGGTCCGGTGTTATTTTCCGCGGAGGGACAACATGGCGTCTTTCCTTCAGAAAATCCTAACATAAATAAGAAATTATTAGTTAATATGGATTTACGATTCTCTCTATTTTAACAAAAGAGATACTATCATTTTTTCATTTTATTAATTAATATGGATTTACGATTTTCTCTATCTTAACAAAAGAGATACTATCATTTTTTTTATTTTAGTTTTTTTTTTAGGACGAACGTAAGTTTTATATTGTAATACTAAAACAGAAAAATAAATAAAAAATCTTACCATATTTAAAGGGAAACACGTTTCGATCGTAGCTTTTTTTTGAAGACAACACCACGAATGAAATTGGAAGCTTTCAAGGTGTACGTAAGTTCCTGAGTCATATTTGTGAACCCCAAATTAAAAATGTTAAAACCAAATTATTAACACTTTCTACACAAGGGGTAATTGGTTTTGGAGTTGCGCTACCAACTATTCCTGGTGTACACCCAATAGGACTCAACTCAAATAATACAAATTTCCTTGCCCCTAAATTGTATAACCTGATTAGCTGATTTCTGAGACTGGATATTAAAAGGTCACTAAATTGTTGAGGATTATATTGTAATTTGCTGGTTGAAGATAATTGTTGATGTAGTCATTGCTACCAGTTTGGAGCACAAGTATGGACTTAGACAAGTGTTTGGAAATTTCTTTTTGGGTTTTGAATGATTTGAGCAGGTCATCTTTTACTGTTTTGTCAAAGTAATTAACTTGTTCTTCCAGGCATAAGTTGTCTCCCTGCAACACACAAAAACAAAACTAATCACATTGTAAGGATGAGATGGTTGCAAAATTTTGAGATAAACTGAATTATTTTTGTAATCATTGATTGAATCCACAGTTGTTGTTGTTTTACGTACGATAAGAGTTCCTGACTCCGGGAGAATGCCGGATGCTCCTGAGGCATAATTTATACCGGTTGTTGTTTTGCTTTTCTCCTTTTCCGATAAACCTAAGTAGGGTGGTGCATACGGTAATCCAAGCCACTCCGCTACCAAAATAAACAAATTAGATTAACATTTAATAATTATCATCTGTATGTTGGAAAATAACAATTAAATCAATAAAAATAAATAATATCGCCATCCCAAAAAAAATAATACTTTAATATATTTTTTTTAATATTTATGAAAGTATTATTTTTCTTCGGACGAAGTAAGTACTATGAAAATATAAATGTCTCTTGTAATAAAGTAGTCATATATGTTGGAATCCAAAGAAAGGAAAAGAAATACCAGACACATTATTGTATCAGAGAAGTATCTGTTGACATGGTTAAAATAATATTACCTTGATATTTTGACGTTATTTTCCTTATAAAATCCAAACGGAAATGAATTTGAAGTTAACTTTTTGGTTACGTATTCTTCTTAATAAAGCTATACATTCCTACCAATAATAAGTGCATTCGGAGATACAAAACCTCGCCATCCACAAAGTTTAATTTCTATTCTTCAACGAGTGATTTTTAAAATGATAGATGGCGGTCTTATACTCTCGGAATACGCTTATTTTTTTATAGAAATATAGAGTCTTATAAAAAAGCCATGTCAATTAAAAATTAGTTCTAAATTTATTTCCGTTTGAGTTTTATAATTAGTTTAATGGATGATTAACTCTAATTTTCCTAATTAGTATAATTAATTAATATCCATAATTTAGTTAGCGTGATTATCGCATCCAACAATTAGTTAATCAAATCATAATTAGCTCAAAAAATAATCAAATTTGGATTTTCTAATCACATTCATTTTTATTTTTGAAATAGAATAACATTCATGTACTGTGTATATAAAATTCAACAGGACATCTTGCCAAGTATAAAGAATATCACACTCAACAATAAATAAGGAAAGAATATATATGCATAAGATATCAGATACACCTAAGTTTGAAGCAAGTCAATTGATCTTCCCTTGTTCATGGTGAAATCTATATATTGTAGTCTGCAGATTCCTTTTATCATCATTCACAATTTAAGATTTATAGTTGGACACGTTAGCTTGAATTAACATCTCAATTTCTATTGTGATTTAAAGTTGAATCAAGAAAGCACTTGATAGTTTGGCACCGGAATATAGGAGCTGTTAGATTTTAAAATTTTAAAAAGATCTGATGACTGGGATATAAAGCGCCAAATGATTTGGTAAAAAAAATATATTCGTTAGATTTTAATTTTTTACATAAAATTTGATGGTTGAGATTTAAAGCGCTAGTTGGTTTAGTATAAAAAAGTAAATTTTCCAACGCCAAACCATTTGGCGCCACATAGTTGATTCTAGATTGCATTCAAGCAACTCCTTGGATACAATTTGGAAATATAACTTTGGGCGACGCTTTTCAAGTTGAATCTTGAATTGTGAACGTCTTAGGCTAACCACTATGGAAGGTTGAATCAAGATTTAACTTATTAAATTAAATTTGATGGTTCATTTTTGATGCGTCCAATCATTAAGCGTAAAAAGTGATTTTTTCTTGCACCAAATTATTGGGCACAACAAACTTGGTTCAACTTCTCTCTTCTGCAAACCCTTGAACATTACTTTGACTCAACTAAATAGGCCACGGTTTTTGTATTTTGCATCAAGATTCAAGACACCATAGTGGTTAGCTTAAGGCTTACTCTTATCATCCTTAACAATTCAACATTCACAGCTAGCCATGTCATCTTGATTTAATGGTGCTATCATGATTCAAAGTTGAATCAAGAAAGCATCTAATGGTTTGGCACAGAAGATTGGAACCGTTAGATTTTAACAGTTAAAGAAAATATGATGGTTAATAATAGAAGCGTCTAATGGTTGGGCGCAAATACTATAACCGTTAGATTTTACCTTCTCACATAAAATCTGATGATTTAAATTTAAAACATTAAATGATTTGGTATAAAAGATATATATAAGATTTTAACTTCTAACATAAAATCTAATGGTTAAAATTAAAAACATCAAATGATTTAGTACAAAAAGTAAATTGTACAACTCCAATTGATTCTGGAGTAAGCCTTATGTACAACAAGTAAGAAACACTACTGACCAAAATCTTTTCATTTGGAATTTCTTCTTGCACTTCAACATCACAGTTACCCGTACAAAATTTGCTGTTCTTAGTCTCACAACACTTTATAAATTATTAATTTACGAAACCTCCAACTGTTTTATTTCCATAACGCAATACACATAACAAAACAACATTTTTCCAATATTACAGCATTAGCAAACTCACCTTTACATAAAAGTTGTTGCATACAATTACAATGACAATTGACAAAATGAAATGAAATTTATTTGCTAATGGTTTTATACAAATTCAATATATAAATTATTACATACAAGTTAATTGACGCAGATTAATGGGGAAGCAAGTTGATGAGCCTCTAAAACATCCATTAGCAATTTCATAGTTTATTCTCTGAACTGGATGAGCTCTATCCCAGTACAAATGAGTATTCCTATTCTTGCACGGTGCATCATTCGGAAGACAAGGTATAGTTCCATTTCCTCCAGCTGGGCAACACGGTGAACTCCCTCCGGAAAACCCTAAAGGTATGCAATGGGGTTAGTCAATAGGAATTTGCACTACTCCTAGAGACAGGGTCGTTTAATGATAGAGGCAGTCTAGGCGGTGGCCTAGAGCCCCAAATTATCGGGTGCCCAAAATTCTTTTTTTTCTTTTTTTTTCACTATAATTAATTTGTGAGAGTTATGAGTGTTAAAATCATTTTGCCACAATTATTTACTTTACAAACAATTGTAAATGTTATATTTGTTACTTTTTTGTAGCATCTATAACCGTCACTAAATTTTAAATATTTTTACATCAACAACCGATTTTCGAGGTACCTTATACCAAATTACAACCTTATAATTCAAAATTTAACAAAAAAAACTGAAAAATTTTGGATGGCCTTCGGCTGCATAGCTAGTTTCAAGTTATCATTTTTCGAGTAACTCATAAAAAACCCCCATATATCAACTTCGTACCACAAACCTGTAAGACGACCCTAGAGAAATCGAAAAGAAAATAAAAACTTACCGTATTTCAGTGGAGATTGGTTTTGTTCATAGCTCTTCTGGAAAATGTCCCCGAACACAAAATTAGAACCCTCCAAGGTGGTTGTAAGTTCTTGAGTCATATTTGGGATTCCAGTATTGAAGATGTTAATCAGATTATTAACACTTTCTACGCACGGGGTAATCGGTTTCGGAGTAACGCTGCTTACGATTGCAGGTATACACCCAATAGGACCTAAGTTAAATACTAGAAATTTTCTTGCTCCTAAATTGTATAATCTCACTAGGTGATCCTTATAAGTTGACAGTAAAAGGGTGCCAAATTGTAGAGGAGTGTATATTTTGCTGCTATTGTATTTTGCTGGCTGAAGATAGTTGTTGATGTAGTCATTGCTACCAATATTTACCACAAATATGGACTTAGATAAGTATTTGGAAATCTTGTTTTGGGTTTTGAATGATTGAGGTAAGTCACTCTTGACTGTTTTCTCAAAGTAATTGATTTGTTCTTCCAAGCTTAAGTTGTCTCCCTACATCCAGAAAACAACACTTGTTATGCAGCTAATGCTTATGCATCACAGAAACAAAGGAAAATATTGATTATTTATGTCTATATCAACCAATCAACAGCTAGTCAAACGACTTTGATTTTAAAACTTTTTGAACTTTGATTTTAAACATCTTAAATGTAATTTTTTGATTTAAATAAATTAAAAAGTTAAAAATTAAGTTAGAAACAAAATATTAAAAACAACTTCAAGAAACAAAACAACCTACTTTTTATAGAGCTATTACTTTTTGTTTCTAACTTCTACAAATGACTTTTACTTCTAGTTGTCAAACAGGCAACCAACTCATTATACCTTTGGGAACCTTGGGGTGCTATCTAAATATTACTCCCTCTGTTTTTAAATAAGAGGCTTGTTTAGTTTAACATAAAGATTAAAAATAACCAATTATTATAATTATTTTTTATATTTTTTTACTAATTTATCCTTTTTATTTTAGATGATCCCCTTTATTGGATATTAGATAAAAAAAAAATTAATGATTTTTCCATGGATAAACTAATAAACTAATAACATATGTTCTTAAATGAAAAAAAAAAAAATCTTTTTAACATATTTATTTATGAAAATTTTACCTGTCATTTAGAAACGAAAGGGTATATATAACACAAAATAAAAGTCAATCATTCTAGAGGGTCAACTGATATTTAGAAAGAAGACAAAATAATAAAAAAAGTTAACCGATGGCTATTGATTCTGCAGTGCAGCGTCACCAACCATCCATCCAAAAACATACCCAAAAATTATAGTTTGAACGATTCTTAAAGCTGGCTTAACCTGGAGAAACTAATTCTTTATTATCTTTTGATAAACACTCATAATTAGTTTTAGCATATGCATAATGTCAGTTTCTTACAGTGTCAGTCCCTGATTCCTGAAGAATGCCAGCTGCTCCAGAGGCATAGTTTATACCTGTTGTTGTTTTACCCTTCTCCTCTTCTGATAAGCCTTAATATGGTGGTACATATGGTAATCCAAGCCATTTTGCTACAAAAAAAGAAATAATTTGAACTTTTCATTTTCATATTGACTTAATTAGTAATTCTGTTTTCTCCAAAAACAACATTATATAAGCATATGAAGATGAGAGTTACACAAAAAGTCTACAACAGTTTTGCCATTGGTGAATCTGCCGGTAGCTCTATATGGAAAATCAATCCCATAAGGTGTGAAATTGACTTTGGAAAGTGTTTGGAGATAATTGTTGTTGCCACTGTCAACTAAAGAATCACCAAACACGTATAATGCTGGTACAGCTTCAAGACCATGGCTAGAATGTCTCACAGCCTCAACTGAAGAAAATTGGTGAGGTTGAATGAGAAGAAAGAAAGTGACAA
Source organism: Papaver californicum (assembly GCA_023531435.1). Taxonomy (NCBI): domain Eukaryota; kingdom Viridiplantae; phylum Streptophyta; class Magnoliopsida; order Ranunculales; family Papaveraceae; genus Papaver; species Papaver californicum. The sequence goes on from JAJJMC010010184.1 coordinate 113,151, forward strand.
TAAGAATGAATGCAAAAGAGAAGTTCATGATGACCACCAACACTCTTTGTTTTTGTTTTGTGAATGAATGTGATTAGTGCGCGACTCGACGACTTATATAGCCGGTGGTGGTGGTGGGGGAAACTGAACAATGGATGTCTAAGCTCTGACTCTGCAGGTTTATGCATTCAAAAGAATTTGTATATTTTTATTTGAAGATGTCTTCAATGGATGGCTAACCTCTAACATTACCTTATTTTTTTGTGTTTTTTATTTGTTGTTCAAAGTTTGAACATCTATTTTATGTAGTTTATTCTAACATCAACTTGATTACAGCATTAGCAATGTTCAACGTTGGCACCCACCTTTTAAAACATAGATAACTCATAACTCTCTCTATATGGACTCTACTTAGGATTGTATGCACAATAGTACTGCTGAGCATATGTAAAAATTTCCTCGATTTCAAATGACGCCTCTATGTGACGAGATTATTATGGATTTGGTACTCGCCTGAGGACCTGACCCATGAGATAATGACCACTAACAAGGGACATCGCGACAAATTCAATCGCTAACTAAAGGCATGGCGACAAATTCAATTATAGCATGCCAGAACTAGTTAATCTAATCTGATCCACATTAAAATTGCTCAACATGCTTATAAGTTGAATATAACTAGCACAACCATCAACTTGATTATATTTTTTAAGCACGAGAACCTTGAACAATTCACAGATTAAGCTGCTACAATAGTTCAAAATGATCAAGTCAAGTTAGAATAGTTTCCAATTGTCATAAAGCATGTATGAACAAAGAAATCTATTTTCAAATATTTGCACATCCGAGTTGAATGTTTCCCCCATGTGTTGATCCTTATCGTGCGTGTTTGAAGACATGGACAGAAAACTAAGCACACTGCGTCAACCCAAAATCAAATGAAGTCACAGCAAAATAACAGTTACCCAAAGACCCTATGAAATTCACTAACAGAAATTTACCAGGATTAGCAGTAAATGCTGCAATGACTGAGAACTTGTCAGTTCTTGTTGGTCTGAGATAGGCAAATCAGCTAAACTTCAAAGATTTAATGCTTGAAGGAGGTTTTCTACAAGTTATGCAAGACTATACTTGATGGCAATGCATCACAATTTTGGAAGAGCTTCCAACAAATATGTAAAAGTTTTTTTTTTCCGACAAAGAAAACAAACTTTATCAAAGAGAGTAGCACATCAACCCTTGGAGCCAGGCAGATAGGTGGTGTAGTCCACCATTCAGCGAAATTACAGTTCATTTGAACCTGCTTAGCTAGTGTATCTGCAGGTTTGTTACTCAAGTAACTCAACCTATTTACAAACACATAGCTTTAGTTAGGATTTCCTATAAACAATGATGCAAAATAGTGGAATTTTGCCAAGGTTGGAAAAGATCGGGATGGACGACGGCCAAGGATAGAGCTTTGTTATCAGTTTCAAAAATGACTTTTATGGAAGTGAAGTTGATGAATCCAAGACACAGCTAACCATAAAGCATATGCTTCAACTTGGAAAGATGAAGAAAATAATGATTGAAGATTTGGCTGCCAAAAAAAGACCATCAACTTGCCTTATGACCAGGCCGAATCCCGCAACACAAGCAAAACCAAGAAAAGATGCATCTAAGTTAACTTTAATTAACTTTAATAAAATCAGGTGGAGGAGGATTCCAATGCAGAGCCTCAGGGTTGTGCTTATTGGACATATCAGGTTCTACAAACTCCTGTGTAAAAACTCACTTTACTCTTCAGTCACACTAAAAGAGAAGGTAACAAAATGGCAGAACAGTTAATTAAGTACTGCAGAATGCATGGAAGCCAGCCTTTCAGTTCAAATTTTATCCTGCAAACAGTTCTACGGTGAACCAAACCTTGACATGCAGGCACATTTTAGTGCACGTCCGTGCACACCCCTACATGGATACCCTAATCACTTTTGAGCAAAAAAAATCCGTAGAAGTGAATGCGAATTGCTAGGGAAATAAAAGGTAGAAAACACGCCACAACGCCAAATGCGTGCAAATGGCGTGTTTTCTATCATTTTTGTTCAATGATTTATCACTTCTTCCGAAGGGAGTAGATCTTTAAAAGTTAAATTGTCATAACAGTATAATCAAAAATGATAGAAAACACGTCACTTGATCGCTTGTGGCGATGTGACATATTTTCAACCGTTCATTTCCCTAGTAACCCGTATTCAACCAGACAGATTTTCCTCAAAAGCGGTGACTAGAGTGACCAAGCAGGGGTGGACACAAGCATGCACCAAAAAGCGGTGACTAGAGTGACCAAGCAGGGGTGGACACAAGCATGCACCAAAAAGCGGTTGCAACCCACTGAGATCTGATGCCACAACACAGACAGAGTGCAACCAAAAGTGACCCACTGTTAGCAGCATAGATACAGTGCAACAGAGAGACCAACTGCAGTCTGATGCAACCAAGTTACCAACTGTTGTCTGATGCTACATAAAGGGCATGCATCCAACTGTGGTCTCACGGCCAGCAATCTGTGCTCTAAAACAGCCTAGCTAGGCCTGTCAAAGGCCAAAGCTTCGACATTTAACTATTCAACTTGATATATCCTAATCAAAAGAAAACTGATTTTTCCAGATCCAAACCATAAAACCTAATAAACTAATTATAACTGGAAATTCCCTACTCTGTTGGGCATTTCATCAAACACTCATTAAGCTAAGTGTTCAACTTTTAACTCTTTCAAAGTTTCAATTTCAAAGAAACCCTAGATGTTCTTCCCAAAGACCAAAAAAATAAAAACTGAATTCAAAATTAAAAATTGAAATCAAGAAGTTAAAATCTATACATTCTGAAGACTGATGATTGTAAATTCCCTACTCACTTCCCACTTTCGATATCAAATAAACCCTAAGATGTTATTCTTACCAAAAACAAAAACATAAAAACAAAAACAAAAACAAAAACAAAAACTCAAATCAAATTTGAATTTAAAATCAAGAAATTGAAGACCTTCAGAGACTCATCATGAGGCCAGAGGAAAGAGAGCTGATGATAAAATTCAAATAAAAATAGAGAAAAGTGTGATCTGAGTAAGAGAAAAATCAAAGGGATTGAGCAGCAGAAAAAAATTTAGATTCAGATTGAAAACTATTTGCCCATCAAGATTCTCTCTAACAAAAGAGAGAACCGATTCTGCAGTTTCAGTTTTTGTCCACATGACTTCTTTTTTTTCTGCCGCTTCTAAAACCCTAATTTCTCTACTGTTATCCTCACCTCTCTTAGTTTTCTATAGACAGTATCGCCCTTTCCTCTGTTGTCTACAAACTCAGTGTAAACCTATTTATATCAAGTAGAGAACTAACCGGGCCGTGCTTCCTATTTCAAGAACTAACGGACCGGCCTCCTATTTCAAGCAAACATTTTTCCTGTGCTTGACCTCAAGTATGAGATAATCTTGGCAGGGCCAAGAACTAAACATTTTCTTTAGGAATACAAAATGTGGCAATGCTACAAGAGAAAACATATGAGTCTCTGAACCATCATCTGGCTAAAAGATCTTAACCACAATACAATACTAACTGAAATTTCATTTTCATCGGTAACCCGGAAAAGTTTGCACTATCCAATACAAAGAAGGTATACACAATTGAGCGGAAATGACCCAGGACAATCTTGGTCAGGAAATGAGGTAAGCCTTCGTTGTACAGATAATGCTTTTCAGTAAACCCTGGAAAGACTATCCCTACTGAACAGCTCTACTGATGATACAATTAACACATGCAGTTTCAGTATATGCCAAACAAAAGTTTGATTTGGGGTTATCCACGATGGAGCACTTCAATTGGCAGCACTTGCTTTAGACAGTCAATTACAGGAAACTTCTTTTGCATGAGCATTGTAGGCAAATATGAATAACATAATACCTCCCAGTAAATTGCTACCGGTTTGTTTCACCTAGCACAAAAATTGCAGTATTTTAGCACAAGTTAGAACTGATCGAGCTCTTGATTCACAATAAACATCTATGAAATCTCTTAGATGGAAGTATGCAGTAATGAAAGATTAACATGCATATGACAGATGCTAAACAGAAATATGTTTGTGCATTATTGCAACGGTGATCAGGACTACATCAAGATTCTGTAAGCACCATATGGTTTAGATAATATCACATGTTTCTACACTCACAAGTCACGACCAGTCCACCACATCTCAAGTTATTTATAAACATTATTGGGCCCTAATTACAGAGCATGTTAATAACGTAGATAGAGGACCACAACCTAAATATACCTGGAAGAAAGAGTACTCACTTTGAATTGTTTGGGTCTCCCAATGATCTGATTCTTCATCTTCTATCTCTTTAATACTCTGAACAACAGTTTGAACAGTCATGGTAAGGTGATCGGTGTGCATATCAATGCCTTTCATGATTCTACTCAACTGAGCTTTATACGCATCACAGCGCTCTTCATATGCTGCACACTGTCGTTGGAACCGTTGCTTCTCATTGTAAAGCTTTGTCGTCAATTCCCTAATTCGTTTATCCTTCTCATCCTGCCACAAAGAAAAATCTCCTCACATACCGATCAACTGTAGGAAATAAAAAATGAAAAGGAATTGGGTATAATTTTTCAGGGGATATTTACACAATTACTGAAAGAGGTCATCCTCCAGTACATGTGTACATACGACAGTAAGCGATGTGTTCTTTTTCAAAAATGTGGAAGACTCAAAGCTACTTGATTACGGTTATTCTTGATCTCCAACTGAGGATGATGTATCTACGCACCCCTAACAAATAGTATGCATCATTGTCACATATGTATATTTTGACGTTTTAATACATTCCATAGTTCCTGTGTCTAAACTATAAAACCCAATCATTCATCAAACTCAAAACTGTTTCTCATTAGCTAAAATGCCTTCAATTCTTAAAGTCATATTGGAGTATCCATAAGCCATAGTTGAATGTTCGTTAGGTTTCAGCAAGTAAGTTTTTAGCCTTTCTAAAAGGCAAACCGGCATACATGAACAGTCCAATCCTCTAATATCAATACTATAGAGCAACAACCCATCCGGAAACATAAACATCGACCAACTACTTCACTGAAAGCTTACCTCGTTTAGTGGACCCTTATCTATCTGTCGGACTGGAACCTCACTAGGAACCATAAGCTCGTGATTATGCTCTCTAACGAAATTGGTAACAACCCATTTTTCAAGATCTCTCTTGTAAGCTATCACTAAGATTGCCTTGCATCCCACTCTAGTTTGCCTGGATAGCCGAATAACTTTTTCTTCCTTAGATGACTTCTTTCGCCGAAATCCTTCCTTTGAACATACATAATCAAAGCCAATAACTGCACGATCAATACGCGATCTTCTCTTGCGATTAACACGTATAGTGAAACCGTTTAGCCTGCCATACTCAGAATAATATTCCCTACCATCATCTGCAGATTTGAACACCATCCCAACATACGGCTCTGACGGTCCAGCTTTAGCTAAATCTTCATCACAAAGTACCATCTTCATGTTTTCACCAGTGTCATCACACTCTTCAATTGTTTCAAGCTCAAGCTCATTTGATGTTTCTTCTTCAATGTCCCTGCCATTCTCCATCAAATCAAATCCTTGAGCAGATGTGCCCATTATTAAGTTCCTGTGGTTAGTTCAAAAACATGAACTTAGTCGTGCATTTTAAGATAAAGGAAACCAAAGCAACAGATGTTCACTCATGTGGACCTCGTAAACAAATATTATTTATTCAAAAGCAACAACTAAACCATAATACAACACAACAACAACAACAACAACCAAGCCTTTAGTCCCAAACAAGTTGGGGTAGTCGAAGATACCAAAACCAAAAGCAGAAAAAAGAAACAGTAAAAATATAGTAATGCTACGAACATTGCTAGGAATTGGCACCCACTTAAGTCCTAATTAGTTCTATGGGTTTCATTTCATAAGAGATTAGCTAAACTTCAATCGTTGGCTCGCCACGCCTATCATGACCCCCTCCTCTTTTATCCTGGCTCGGGACAGGCTATGCAGAAAAGACTACATAGGCGGAGTTCACTAAACCATAATATATCTCCACAAAAGTAGAAAATCACACACATACAACAAGCCTCACAGTCTATAACACATTGGATTTCCCAACATGAATTTTGTTCATGCCATGGTTTCACAGTATCTCTTTCTTTCATAAGCTACTGTAGGATAAAATAGAGCTGTAACAGGAAATACCGAGACAAATTCATCTCCCATTCCCAGCTCCATTAACCTAGATAACAAAGAATGAGTCGAAAGACATACTTACACTTTACAGAAAACCCTAGGTTCCATAATGCAACCACCTAAAAGTTGATCACATTTTCTAAATTTCTCGATGCACCAGATATAATATCAACACTATAGAACCCATCCAATTTTTGAATGTTTACACCCCTTTGATATGATGTAACTACACTAAGTTTCACCAGGAACTACGCACTCAATTTAACCTAATCTCTACAAGAGAATCAACTAAATTTTCCCAACCCCGTCCACTATTAACTAAACGGATCATTCAGTAAGACCCAATTCCTTAGTAGACCAAGAACAATATATAATCTTCAAACCAAAAATTAGTAAAATTTCATAAGAAAATTAAAGAGAGTACCTTTAGTGAGATTGATTGCAGATGACTGAGATCGATAGATCAAGTTGGTGAAGTTAGGGTTTTCGAGTGATTTTGGGAAAAAATTGTAAGAGAATCTATGCGCACGAGCTCGGTTCAGTGAGGAGCACGTGCGGTGTCGTTGCTGTTGGGATTCACGACTTCTTTTAGGTATCTGACGGCCGAAAACTCGTGCCGGTCCATACCTAGTGTCACACCCCCAATTTCTATCGGGCATGGCCCGCAATACTATGGTTTTGTGAATAAATTTCACCCATACTCGGTCTTATACATTTAAGACAACAAATGGACACACCTAATTGTTTAGGCATTTAGTATTAATATTCTTTTTCTCTCTATCTCTTAATTCATCTTATATTATATTAGAAGTTTGACATACACCAAACTCATCCAACTGACAACATAATAAAACACAAACACGTAATGAAACATTCTTTTTTATTGTATCGAAAGAAGATTAACAAAAATCCCCTATACATAAACTATGTTCGCTTTACAACTGAGGACTTAATTTTCTAATTCAAGACCAGACCCTGACATCCTTTTCCAATATCTCCTCTGCTGATTTACATTAATTTTACATCATTTGTATAGTAGAAACAATAATCAAAACCGTACATAACTGAATGCACATGTGTATAAGGAGTGGTTCCATAACCAACTAAAGGTGTTTTTCAGCCGCTCTGCCTTATCCAATTTGATCAAATGATGACATACCAATGTGAGGTGGATAAATAACTTTTGTTACAGTTATAAAGTGCTTTATAACTGTCGCAACTCGTCCCGACATTCAGCCACATGCGTAAAGCCTTCAAATTGCATAACCACGTCATAACCGTTATTTTGGAGTCATTCTTGTACCAATTTCTATTGTACTCGTCATAGTCATACCATTCACTCAAAATGACGCTTAATATTGAGTAAAGTCATGCAAATACTTATTCACGAGTCACGACTGTTGCATCTCAAGGCTACATGTGTCATTTGCTTTACTTGGTTAAACATCAGATTGTGCCATCACTTAGCTTGTACTTTCTAGGACTTGTTCATACCTACCTAGGACCAGCACATAAGCCAGTTCCTAGACAATTCCATGTCCTAATATCATCCTTGAGTTGGGCATACCCAAGCTCACAAACATGTATTAATGTATCAACTCTTAATGCACCAATCATTCACATCAATCTTTCATTCGCTATGAAGCTTCATTTGTCTGCCAATGTTGCGTCATTGTTAAATATGCCACTGACTTTATCGGTAGCACCTAACCATTTAAAGTGTTAATGCGACATAAAATGTGCCACGTAATACAACAATTGTCATGTAACCAAAAATTTAACTAGGGTCAAAATCTTTAGAACATAAAATATGCCACGTAATACAACGTTAACTCATGACTAACACATTTCGATGATAGTTTTTTCCAGTTGCTATTGTATTCACCTTAGCTCATAAGCTTCAACCGGCAATTGTCTTTATTGATGAGGTTGATAGCTTTTTTGGGCAGTGCCGTGCAACTCCGATGACAAGGTAATTTGGGCATCATGCTCCACTTCTATTTCAAAAGTACATCTTTCTCTGTCTCTCTCTTAATGATGCTATGTTGAGTATTCTTCTGAGCTTTAAGTTGTATCTGTAATGCTTTACATTTTAGGCCCAAGCAACATGGGGAGGAATAAGCAATTGTACCATTTTCCTCAGTACCTGCCAACATCCAACCGCCACACACATACCTTGTTGTCATGTCTTATGATGGTATTCATAGACACATTTTAGTGTCTGAATTGCACCTTAATTTCTAGTGAGTTAGTATTCGATTTTGTATCTATTACGTGTTTTTATGCTTTTGTAGGTACATTAGAAGAATAAAGATTTGTGGAAAAATTGGCTCAAAAAGTGTTCAAGGCACCCGGGAAAATGGATCAAAGCACCCACACTTTGGATTGGGGCACCCCTGGATCGGGTCAACCCAGCGAGTCAACCCAGCGAGCTGGATCGGGCCGAGTCACCGGGTCAACTCATCGGGCTCAACTGTTTCTACTGGCAACATAAAATCAATGTGTAATTTGGTTTCTTTCGCTTCCAGATTGTTCCAAATGTTAGTAGATATCCCACACAAGTTAGAACAATCGAGAAACAGCAAAGAAATCCCGTGAAATCAGTTGAAAATCATGTATTTGGCCGGAATCATGATTCGATTAGGATTGAGATTTGTGGGCTGTTCTAGAGAGTTCTATTAGGTTTAGAACTCTCTCTAGGGTTTCTACTATCTATAAATACCAAGAGAAGCCAAGAGAATCGACAACAAAAGCCTAGGGAAGAAAATAGAGAATTCCGGTGAAGCTCCGTCAACTTCCGGTCAACTGCTGCTGCACCGGCCGGCTGTTCTTCATCCATCACTGCCGGAGAAGAAGACTCAGTAACATCTATAACTGTTGCTGATTTGAATTTTCCTGTTGTCTATTACTTCAAACCATTTGTTGCTTAAACTCTTCTGTAACAGCTGA
>JAJJMC010010202.1:0-21702 GCA_023531435.1 Papaver californicum
GATACTCTGGTTCAGCATAATAAAGAGTGAATTATGATTCTCTACAACGGAAGCTTTATCGATACATTATCCAAATAGAAAGCTCTGTAGGAGTTGCAACAAACTATTGGCTCTCTAGCTTTAATCTTAATCTCTACTTAGGCAAAAATGCTCACCAGCCTCCACAACAGAGATCTCTGTTGGAGATGCTCTCTTTATATATGCTGCTGGAGATACTCGTCAATCCAACAAAAGAATGAACCTTAAAGACCTAAAAAGGATATTTTTAGTTTCTCTCCAGAAAAAATACAGTAAGCTCCTTCGAACTTATTTATACTAGGAGTGATTTTGTCATAACTAGCCTGTCCTGATCTTAAATTTCATTCAGTTGGCCATGTATGTCATATCCAACTCTTTCCTCAGATGCAAATTTAATGCAAACTCAAAGGTCTTAGACTCTAGAGAGGACCACGATGTGCACTGTGTGTTTCTAGACTATGCCATTAGCTTTCAAGATCATATAACTCAGTTCATCAAAAAGATATTTATAAACTTTTCAGCTCATATATACGTCCTTTGTCCTCTCAGGCATTTCTAAGTGATCTGATATTTATTCAATGTCCATCAAAAGGTTCCGGTAAGTTCTTACTGAAATATTTCATTCACATGGGGGATTATTGGAGAAAATAGAGCTTTCGATTTAAAAAGAATTTTGTCTTGGTATGATTTGAACTTGGGACATATGAATCACTAAGGTCACTAGATATTTTCATTATTGTGAATGAAGTATAACATTTAGTCTAACATAGGGCGAAGGTCCTCCATATTACTTGGATTCTTAGGATTCAGGAAATGGTTAGTATGATTTTCACATATGCGACCGAAACTCACCTCCGTGTTACTAGGATTCTTAAGATTCTAGTAAGACCCTTGGGTCAACACACTTTAGAGTGAGACGGAAGATTCAGGAAATGGTTAGTACGATTTTCACATATACGTGGTGTTTGCATAGAAACACCCTTTCATATTACTAGGATTCTTAAGATTTCAAGAATGACCTTTGGGTTAACACACTATTCTTGAGATTTCAAGTATGATCTTTGGGTTAACACACTTTTATGGAGAGGACTTAGATAATGCCTAGTATGACTTTTACAAATACGATGTTTTGTACCAAAACACAGCTCTGGATCTGAAGTCAACCCTCTTATTGAATATGATTAAGTTACATCAATGACTAGTATGACATTTACAAATACGCAGTGTTTTGCACCGGAACACACCTCGCCGATCTGAAGTCAACCCTCTTATTGAATATGATTAAGTTACATCATGCTCCCTCTCGGCATCAGAGCATGAAAATTGGTGGTGGCTTTTTTCTTATTTTCCGATTACCCGTAAACGATATTACTTCTTACGGGAATTGGAACTTCATGTTAAAAAAATATATAGGATACAGATATCCTTGGAAAAATCATGATTCTAGAAATTGAGATAACTAGTACCTCTTCCCAGTGTTCACATACAACTCCTACTCAACATTTTATTGATTTTCGAAAAAAAAAATATATATATATATATATATATTAAAAACATGTCAAAATCTACTGGATAAAATTCAAAGAGCCGCAGATTTCAGTTAACTGACAAGGGCTTCCACATTTGGACCCTTGGATTGAAAAGCTTGAGATTAAAAATAAGAGGTCAAAATATATTCTCGTTTATATTGTCAAAAGACCGCTCAATTTTATTGATAAAAAAGAAGACAACCCAAACAATCGTTCTCGACATTCTTGATTTTCATCATGATCTATCAATAACCCCAATAATCATTTCTGATTTCGTCGTCAAACTTCTTCTTCAACTCGGGATGCTTCTCAAAGTATTCATTGGCAGTCATGGTGCTAATCTTTTTCTGTCGAAACGAAAGAAGATTTCAGGGATTAAGATTGATAAATAATGGAAAACACAGGCAAGAAATGAAAAGAAAAAGTGATGAAAAATCGTTATTCTAACCTTCAATTCTTGAACTTCAGCAATTTCCTTGTCCAATCTCTCAGTCTCCTTCAATGAATTTTGTTCTGCCTCTTTTAGTTCCACCAGCTGTTTCACATGACATTTGTCGGAGTTACATGTGAGAATATAAGTTAAATCTAAGTTTGGAACAGATCTCAGGCAAAGAAACAAGGTTCCTGACATGACCAAAACTTCCCCAAACATCATTTTATCGAAATGTATAAAGAAATAGCTTCATATTGGGTCTCACCAATGCATCGAACTTTGGTTTGAACTGAGGAGTCACGGTATCTACAAACTTGGGAACCTTAATATCTGCCAAGACAGAAAAAATCAGCATATGAATCACAAGAAAAAGAAGAGGAGCTGCAGGAACACCAAAGCATATGTAATCAATTATAGATGTGTGATTAACAAACAGATGGTAGTTTTTGTAGCGTATCGAGATGAGGAGATTAAATTGCAATCTTTGGTAGGACATCACCCCTTTCCAAATCCTAACACCACTAGGACTCTTAGTGTATTTTTTTATGCAGAGAAATTCATATAATTATAAACAGAATACATAGAACACTGGCTTAAATTTTCTGAAACCAGCTAGAAATTCATGCATTAATGCAATGGTTGGAATTGATATGAAACATACACCAAAATTGCCGTTGTGCGTATATACAGGTAAAATTAACAGGGTGGTCAGTAAAAATAATTCAATGAATGGTGAGGGTATTGAACATTAACTCAAGATCTGTGGACCAATAGATTTAAATAACAAAATTATGTCAAGGGGTCTCAAATTCTCAATCTTTTACATGTTACTGAGTAAACATTGCACAGAATATATCTACAGGGGAAGAAGTTTGAAACAAAAGCAATGTAACTCTTTCTTTGCGTGTGAATAGAATGTCTACACACATAAAGTCAAAAAATAACATAATGTAAAGCAGATTTAGCATACTGTAAAGCAGATTTACATAGAGAATCAATTACCTACGTGTTACCTTTGAGCAGTAAGGGTCTACAAATAGTCATACTAAAAAAGAAGATGAGAAAAAAGAAGCAATGTTTTCACAATATAAAACTGGTAAAACATACTGTCATAAGCTTCCTTGTACATATCCACCACGCGAGGTCCGATTCCTTTCCTATAGTACTCCCAATCAATGGGTTCAGGTTCCTACAAGAAAGGTGAAAAAGTTGTAAGCATTAGAAAAATTAAAAATATTAAGTGGAAACAACATATAGTGAACTATATCTCACCTCAAATCAGAACTCCAGAATGAGTAAAGGAAATGAGATTTACAGATGGTTCAATTCTATTGTCTAATACCACATATGAGATATGACATATGCTGATATCCATACAGTAAGCAAACCTATCTCCACCTTATATGCATCCCATCCTATGATATGAAGCAAATGGCAATCTAGGTGAATTAGCAGCTCTTCTCAGCGTTCTAACCTACTACATAATCCTAATCCGCCCCAGCGAATGGAGGGATATGCATTCAAGACTGGAAGGAATGATACATAAGTTGATCATTACTGCCGCCAAACCAAACACTGAAAGCTCGGTCTGCCAAGCTAAATTATGGAACTAATCAGGCCACTCATGAAAAATGGAAGGGTCAACAAGAATCTACAGGTAGTAAGGGATGTCAAGTAAGTCATAAAAGAAACAAATATGTCTAATACACTTACTCAACCAAACCATGCTGAAAGATCGCAGTGATCAAATAGCAATGAATCATTTTGGTTCAGCCTACTGACCCAAGTTAAATTATGGAAAATCGGGATGCTTCAGCAAGAGCAAATCGGTATCGAAAGAGGTCTGCAGACAAGTGTTCTGCGTTCGTACTATCAAACCATCAATTTTCCTTCCTCATTCTGAAAATAACTTGAAAACTAGCTTCTAAATCATATATCTACATTCCAAGCCTAATTAACATAAGTAATTACTTGATTGTATACCATGAAACATGTTCAAAGAACTGTACTCATCAAATAAACAAGCTACATGACAAAAACTCTCAAACACCTTCCTTTACTCGTATTCACCTAGAAAATATTAAAATACACAATCACACTAATACATCAAAATCCCTAATAATTTACTCAATAAATTGAAATATATATTCAAACTACTCTAAAATCTAATCTAGATCAATAAGTTTTACTAAACCAATCATAGAAAAACCCTAAATCTAAAATTGCAAAGGATCCAAATTAACAAAATCCATCAAAATCCCCAAATAGAAACCCCCACAAAAACACATTTCCTTATCAAATGCAAACCCTCAATTCAAAATTTCAAATTGGGGACTGATTTAATAATATAAATCTATATAAAAAAGACCCAATACAGATCTAAACAAAGGGGGGACATAGAAATGAATACCTGACTGAACTTGGTCTGAAGAGTAGAGTTGACATCATCAAAAGCTCTACGAAGAGTAGAAAACTCTTTACGAGCTTCTTCAGAGACTAAAAGTTTAGCCATACCATCCCAATCAATACCTTTTGATGCTTTTACTGCAACATCTACAATCTTCTTCCCAGACCCGCTCATTTTTCTCTGCTCTTTGTTTTTCTCACTGATTATCTTCTTGAATCAACCCTTGTTTCTCTGATTGTGGTTATATTCGGTTCAGTTCAGGTCATATACATGGGAAAATGGATCAGATCTAGATTAGGCTATTCCGAGAGAAACCAAGCTTCATCCATTAGTTTTGGGCCTGGTCCCTGGGCTTCTGGTGGCGTACCCCTAGCAAATCCTAGGGGCGAGCAACGAATGAAATCCGATTTTTTAAGGACCCTCCTATTCTGATAAGATTATTACGAAGTGATTCCTGATCTTTTTATCCATATATGTTAGTTAATGCCCAAAATATTTTTTTCTAATTAGATATTAATAATTAAGTTAGTTAAATCAATTGATTGTTTGTTTTAGATTAGATTAGATTAGATTAGATTAGATTAGATAAAACATTTGAGTTAGTGTTAGTATTGTGTTAGAGAGTTAGATTAATGAGAGGGAGGAGAAGAAAGAGCAGAAGAGTTTTGGATTAAAATCGGTTAGGTTGATAAAAGTTCGACCAGGAAAATAGTGAAGAATATATAGGAGGAGCATAAAAGTTTTGGAAAATGTTCGGTTAGATCGATAAAAAATCGGCTAGGAAAATGAAGAATATATACGTTTTGGAAAAAGTTCGGCCAGGAAAATAAACTTTCAATAGAATGTTCGGCAAAGAATAGAATTAGTGGACCTAGCCGAACTTTCATATTCGGTTAAGTATAGATATATAGACCTAGCCGAACTTCCATGTTTGGTTGGTTATAGAGATATCTTCCTAGCTAAACTTTTTAGTATTTTTTGGTTGCAATTAACATTGTCATATATTTTGTAGATCCAATATGTACCTATGGATGATCAACCTACTCATGTTGATATCATGTACAAAGATACATCCCATCATTAGAATTTCCTTACTTTTCGACTTGCCCCTAAAAATAAAACCAAAATTACTTAACTAAATTTGAATAGGAAAGCATAAAGTTTGGCAAAGTTCTCATCAAAGTTCGGTTGAGACCCTCAAAAGTTCGGTTAAAAAACTAAAATTTCGGTTAAGAAAACAAGATTTGGAACTTAACCGAATTCATTGTATGGTTTGGACTAAAAATTTCAGTTAGGTCGATAAAAGTCCGGTTAAGAAAAAAAAATCTTCCCAATCAAACTGTTTTTGGTGTTCTTCCTAAATTGAAAGTTCAGTCAGGTCTCTAGGTTTTTTTTTAAAATGTTCCTAACCAAATTTTACACTGGAACCACTTGTGAAACCCATATTTTCATGATTTCAACTTGAATAAACAATCAAAAACGCATAAAAGTGAATGGATTTATCGGGAATTACCTTCTAATGTAATTTTTTTATAAATCAACGATTAATAGTTTGGAAGATGAAGAGGGAAAAGAGAATAATTTTTTTTTTTTGAAAATTTAATTAGAAGGAGAGAAAAAGAATTTCAGTTTTTTTATTTATTTATATGAAATAGGTTTAGGCTTAGGATTAGTAGTGAATTAGGTTTAGGTGGTTATTAGATTAGATTAGTTTTAATAAAGGATAAATCAGTCATTTCCTCTAAATAGGACACCTCTTTAATATGTAGGGCGAATGACCTAAGCACATGATTGTCCTTTCAAATTTTGAATGGTCCCAAAAAAATCATTCTTTTTCTTGCCAGATGACCATCCACATCTAATTCGTCGGTGGATTGGCCATCGGCATAAAGGGTGGACAAGATGCGTGTTGATTGGGAGATTTTGAAAATAGATTAAAAATTACGATACATATATCTCCTTTATCTGGATGGGATTGCGTAGTCAAAATACTCTAATTTTATAGAGACATAGGCACGTCTGTTAAACACTAGTCAAGACTAAACACAATTTGTCATCATAATATTAAGCTAGCAATGAAAAATGAAATTTTGACAAAATAGCCAAATCATTTTACAAATAGAGTAAACCCGTGGAATTAGGTTATTCTTTCTAGATGACTCCTTCCGTCGAAGAATAGGTTATCTAGTTTAAGTTTGCACAATTCTTAAGGCAAGAAGGATAAAGGAGTATTTTTAAGTATTTTTTATAATTATACCATGGATATTCATAAATTTTATACCATTGAAAAGCATTTTAAAACACATATTTAACGAATATAAACATAGCTATCAAATTATACATATTTCTTTTACTAAAAATAATCAATCAAAATGGTAGTTTTAGAAATATCCCCTTGTTTAATGATATAGGTCACCTATTACTGGATAAAATTTAAAAATGAATAGGTCATCTATTTTTAGACGGAGAGAGTAGAAAATAGAGCGTGTAGGCACTCGGCACTCCAATAGGACTCACTGTCACATGGTAACGGTTATGCATAAATAATTTTTGGGTCTTTACTCTGGTTACTGCATTAACAGATTTGCTCCTAGAATTTCACATTTAATGTTTCCAGATAATCTATTTTTCTTTGGGAGAAATTCATATTTCAATGTGAGCCATCTGAAAATCATTCTGGATGATTATGCTTCTTATTCTGGCTAGGTAATAAATTACAAGTAAATCTCCTATATACTTCAGTAAAGGTAATTCAGTTCATAATAAATGGTTCACCATTCAACTTTTGGGTGTTAGAGAGATGCTTGAGGATGATAAATACTTGGGCACTTACCCTCTTAAGCCTGCAGACAGATTGGTTCTTATTCCTCCTTTATTTCAAAATTTGATTCAAAGTTGGCAGGTTGGACAACCCACTTTACAAGCCAGGCAGGAAGAACTGTTCTTTCAAAATCAGTTTTAGATTCTTTTCCTATTTACTCAATGGGAACAAATATTCTTCCTAAAGGGGTTTTAAATCATATCTCTAGAATTCAGAGAAACTTTTGGTGGGGCACAAAATGGGTACTATGAAAACTCATTACATCAAGTGAACTAAAGTTTTTAAAGCTATGGAGGATAGAGGTTTGGGTATTAAAGATATGGAACTAGTCAACAAATCTCTAGTTATTAAACTAGTCTGGAGATTTTTAACAAATCAAGATTTTGGTGGGCTAGGCTTTTTTCAACAAAATATTTGAAAAATACTTCCTTGGGATTGTAATCCTAAACCTGGTATATCATCTACATGGAAAAGCATGCTTCTGGTTAAGGATAATTTAGTCAACAATTGTTGTTGGTTTGTTGCGAATGGGAACTTTATATGGATATGGGAAGATCCCTGGGTTCCAGGCATTCTGGCATTTAGACCTTCCAGAAATCTTAATTTTATGTCAGTTGTTAAATGTGTCTCAGACCTAATTACAGGTCCTGGCAAGAGTTGGAACTTAGAATTATTAATAGCTCTTTTTTCTCCAGATGAAGCCATAGCTATTTCTAATATCTACATCCCACGGGAAGATGGTTTACAAGATAAATTAATCTTGATGAAACGTAGTCAGGGATTTTCTCATCAAAATCTTGCGACAAGATTTTGTCACATTCAAATCCTTTTACTTATGCTACTCATGAGTTTCCTTGGAAGGTTTTCTGGAAAAAGATGAAAGTTCTGCCTAAGATTCAAATTTGTATATGGAAAATTCTGAACAATGGGATTGATGTGCTTCAGAACTTGGATAGATTCAATGTGAATGTAAATACTTTATGCACTTTTTGTAAACAAGAAGAAGAGAGAATTATTCATCTCTTGATCCACTGCCAATTTTCTACAGGTATATTTCAGGCAAGTCCCATTATACTCTCTTTTCCTACTTCTATGTAAAGTTCAAATGAAGTTATTCATGAATGGATTAATTGCCAAGATCATGGTTTGTCTTTAAACTTTGGAGCTTGTCTTTTTTGGAATATATGGAAGATCAGAAATGATATTATCTTTAATAACATCCAGTTCTCAGTTTTCAGTTGCATTAACAGCATTGTGAGTCTTCTCAGATTATAAATCCTTCGGCTAATTCTGTGATAGTAAATAATTCAAGCATCTCAAATTGGGAAATACACCACCACTTATTGTCAAAATTAATGTGGATGCGGCCTTTGCTGGAGGAAATTGTTCTGCAGGTGCTGTGGCTCAAGATTCTTATGGTTATCACCTGGGTAGTGGTTCCATCGGCTTTAATGCTTCTTCTCCCTTGGTTGCAGAGGCAAGAGCTTACAGTCTTGGTGTGGATTTGGCAAAAAGAATTCAGATAAGCAATATCATTATTGAAGGTGATGCAGCTTTGATTCCAGAAGTGATTAAAGGAAATGTTAGTGATATTCCTTGGAGTATTTACTCGATCATTATGTCTAAAAAAGACGGAATCAAGGACTTCCATCAATTTGATTTTGTGGTTGTTCCTAGATTAGTTAACTCAATTGCTCATGACTTAGGTCAATATGCAATCTCTAATAATATAACTAATTGGTGGGCACATTATGAACCACCTGCCTGTATCTCTAATAAACTCTATTATAATGAGGAGTAAGTAATAAAAGGTTTTTGATGTGATTTTATATAGTGGTAAAAAGAGGTTCGATTCTCGAACTTGTGAAGGTAATGATTTTAGAAAATATTGGACTTAACCTAAACTAATAAAAATCAGGAAAATACACTAGAGATGATTTTTAGAAAATATGGAAAATACCAGGAGTCAGGAATCAGGTAATTCTAACAATCTATGTGATTAATCATGTAATTCTTTTTAACAATTTAATTCAAGTTTGCCAAAAATATGTTTCCTAAAAGAATAATTGTAAATCCTAAGCATGAGACATCAAGAGTAATTAACTAAGCATGACCCATCAAAAGAGAACACAACTATTTAATAAAAACATTTTTTTTCTAATTTAAATCCATGCAAATAATAATAAAAGAATTATAAATAATTATTAGAAAATAATTAAATCACATAAAATTGAGAAAATACCTTATCCATCATCCCAGTAAATAAACTTACCCCATGGTGAAGAAAACTTGCTCAAAAGTTGGTTTCATTACTCAAAATATTGATTACAAGGTTTAAGAATAGTGCAACAGCTGAACAGATACGTATATAAGTGTCACAGAACAGGGTTCAGCTGTTACAAAGAGCTTTAAGCAACAGAACGTTCAAAACTTAACGCAACAGGAGCAGAGCTGCAACAGTGGAACAGCAACACTTATAAATGTTACTGAGTCGTCTTCTTCGGTGATGGTGGATGAAGAACACGCCGGCCGGAGCACCAGCAGGTCACCGGCGGCACCGGAACTTCACCGGATTTTCTCTGAATTGCTCCCTAGGCTTCCGTATATGTTTTTCTTCGATTCTTTTGGTATTTATAGACTTCACAAACCCTAGAGAGAGTTCTAAACCTAATAGAACTCTCTCGAATCACTCCAATTCTTCAATCCCAATCCAAACAGGAACCGAGTCCTGATTCCGGCCAGAAATGGGTTTCTCGAGCTGATTTCACGGGATTTCTTGATGTCTTTCGATTTCTTCCAACTCTAATTGCAATGGGTCATCTTCAATTGCCGAAAACAACCCAAAAATCGCAACCAAATCCATTCCTGTTTGAAACAGGACTTTCCCGATGAGTTGGATCGGCCGATCCTGGGTTAACTCGCTGGCTCGCTGGGTTGACCCGATCCAGCTCAGCCCGATCCAAGGGTGCCCCAATCCAAAGTGTGGGTGCCTTGATCCATTTTCCCGGGTGCTTTGAACACTTTTTGAGCCAATTTTTCCACAAATCTTTATTCTTCTAATGTACCTACAAAAGCATAAAAACACGTAATAGACACACAATCGAATACTAACTCACTAGAAATTAAGGTGCAATTTAGACACTAAAATGTGTCTATCAGTTTTCTGTCTTCATAAAAAAACAACAACAACAAGAGTTTTGATTTTTCACGAGTTATATATACAGGGTTTTCCTTTGCGAAATAAAAATAGACAAAACAATAAGGAAAATATATATATATATACATGGATTGGGTATCCAAAAGATTTTAACATGTCCATCCGCATTTAATCTTCCAGGCGACAAATTTCGACAAGCCCAAAACGTGCAGGTGGATCCAACGGATTCGGATGGTTTTACTCAACCCTAATACGAACCTTTAAATACATATGCATAAATTGCTTGACATATCCAGAGACTTGGATTGTAGATGGATACATACAATGTCAACTAACTATTTTGTGTACTATTTGAAATTTCCATAGGAGAAATGATAGGTGCATTATTTGCATTAGTTTGATACTTTAATTCATTGCTTTCTTGTTATTTCATTTCATTATGCTTTGATTTTGTTTTTTTTTTAGTTCTTTAGGTATTTTGAAGACTAATCAACCAAAGAATAAGAAAGAAGTTCATTCCGGCACAATGGAGAAATTAGAGCTAAAAAGATACTTTTGGAGCCAAAATCCAGAAGCATTTACGGCTAGGAAAGTTTCATAACCTAGCCGTAGAACAAGTCGAAGAAAAGGACTGAACTCCAAAAGTGATTACGGCTAGAAATCTTCCTCGACCTAGCCGTAGAACTGGGAAGCTAAAATGTAAGTTAAAGTTACGGCTAAGAATTCAACTCAACCTAGCCGTAGAAGAAACCAAGTGTGCAAGATTCGGTTCTGGGCAGATTTACTTCTAGGTAACTATTCCAACCTAGCCATAGACAAGATGGAGAGGTGAAGTAAGAGTTCCAGGTTCATATATGGTTAGGAAATCACTCCTGAGCTAGCCGTAAAATATAATAAAGTGATATAAATACTTTGAAGACACCATCTTGTATATAACGAAGAGACGAAGTCAATGCAAAAAGAATGTAGTTAATTGGATGTCGGATGAAGGAGTTATGGCCAAAACAGTGAGGGAAGAAAAAGAGTTTTGGGTTCAGTTACGGCCTGGAAAACCAAAAACCTAGCCGTAAGTGACCTGGAATTGGCCAAAATATCAATTTTACTACGGTTGGTGATACGGACATAATTCATACATTTTTACCGCCTAATTTATATTTTCTAGTACTTTGAATTTGTATTTATATTATCGTTTTAGTGTTTTTATAGGTGGACCAGTAAAATACTAGTTACAAGGAAAACATGGCTAAATCAACTCATACGGCGTATCTTTTTCGCATCAACTATTGTGCATGTTGTTGTTGTTCTGCAATGGATTGGTACAAGAGTGGAAAATGTATGCATTTTGTTCGGGCATCTTTACAACATGGGATGTATAGGAAGCCTGGTGGCTGGTGGGACAAACACAATAGAGAATTGAAAAAGAGGCGTGCACTTTTCTTTGGTGGAGAGTTGATCTCGGAGCTGGTGGACGTATGGCTAACCAAATAGTTTGGTCCGTGTCAAAGAAAAGAAGGTTGTTGGCTAGACAAGGGACCACGTGATTACACAAGTTTGGAAAGTGACGTAAGGGGAGAAAAGCAAGAGACTACCTAGGCTAAGGTGAAGGTTAGGATGTGAGAAGGTAGAGCTATAAAAGAAAGTACAAAGGCTACTTCTGTTGGGACGGAAAGAGTGAATGGAGTAGAGTTGGCTTAGGTGTTGGGTGACGCTGATGGAGGATAGTCTAGGTTTTTGAGTCTAAAAAGAAAAGAGAGAAGTATGGACACGTTGAGGGTGTAGACTAGGATTTATGAGTTGATTGGTGAGTGACTAGACCTAGATAGATTAGGAGAGGGACATACCCACATGGGTTTGTTATAAAAGGAGAAAGCATAGAGAGGCGGACGAGAACTTTTTCTTTTGGTCTTTGATTTCCAGGTTTTAGGGGGGATAGAACACGGTTGGGAGTGGCGGATGGAAAGAATATACATGAGCTTTTCTTTTCTCTGGAGGAAGCTCTGTGTTGGGGAGGCGGGAACTAGAGGTTCTGTTTTGTTCTGTACAAGAGTTTTTCAGTTCAAAAGTAGAGCAGCTACAGGAGGAAACATCACCGGACAGAGATAGAAGCCTGAAACAGAAGAAAAGAAAAACGGAGAAGATTGTTTGCCGTGTGACGACGGTGATAATTTAATTTCTTATTCTCTTCTTAATTATTTTTATTGGTTTTAAGAAACCCATTTCTATGTTCTAATTTATTTGTAACTAGGGTTCTATGTTGAAACCACTTTTAGTACAAGACTAATTAAATTGAATTATTAAGTAATAGACCATTATGATTTGAATAGATTAATTCCATGATTTTGTTTATTGATTTAAATCTAAATTAGTTGTCGTTTCACCGGTTCTGTACAATACAGTAACCTATGCGCAGAATCAGTAGGATAATAAATATGTTTGTCTACTTTTTAGATATTCCATACTTTGGTTAAATCTTTAGATGGGGTATGCTTTTTAGAGCCGGATATTATTTGTGAACCTACACTTAGCTTCGTATTATTTTCTCGCTAACGCAATTAGATGGTGTATGCTTCAGACTAGGGCTTTTGATGTGCCATGCTTAGGGCGTCCCAGTGATATTTGCGACTCTAATACATATAATGGGTGATGTCGATAGAACGAACAATAAATGAATATTCATGAGTTATGTTTCATTTCAGTAATTAAATAGAAATAGTGGTGGATACTGAAAAACCCTGGTTACCGACTCTCCCATTAGATTTATTTTTATTACTTTAGTCCGTTTTATTATTTTATTATTTTATCTGAAAATCCAAAAATATTATTTCTGGTTAGGTTATTAGAGATATTTATTGCAGTAGTTCCTCGCTCTCTGTGGTTCGACCCGTACTTGCCGTTGTCTACTAGTTAGACGCCGTGCGATTGCGGTTATTTATATTGGGTAATTCCAAATCACATCAGTTGGGTCGTGGGAGGAAATCTAGTCGTAGGTAAAGTCTTTGTTGCGAAATAGAACTTCTAAAAATGGAAAACCTGGTCCCGGAAGGAGTCTAAGCCCTAGACATCATGAGTACTATATAAGGGGACTCCCAAGATATTAAGAAATCATCTTTACACTATCTTGTACACACGGAGAAGGAGAACAATGAGCTAGGGCTTGGAGTTGCGATTGATCATCACAATTTTTAGGGTTTGCTTTACTTGCTTTCTTGAATATTTTTCATGGATTTTGAGAAATCCATGATGAACTAAACCTTTCTTATTGGTTAGAGATGTAGTCCTAAGTTGGAAAACATGTTTATTAATTAAAGTATTCATTCTCGTATGTTCATAATCTCTTCAATGTCGCTTATGTTCTACCATTAATAACGCTATGTATGATTGATTGCTTGTTTGTTCAAGTCGTGAATTAGATGATCATGCATTGATATCTATAGCTAAACTAGGGTTTGAGATCCAGAATTGTCGAAAGATCCTTGTTAAAAGTAGCATAACATAGTTGTTAATGACGGGATGTTACCATACAATTATGTGCAGAAGCATGATCTAGGTTAAATCTGTGTGGCTCTTGCACCGGATTGCTTAGAATAACCTCAACTCACAAAGACCATTGCTTTTATTGGGTTAAACTTGAGTGGCTCTTGCGCTAAGTTGTTCGTTGAAAAGGATTCAAAGAGTGGATTTTGCGCCTTTGATGATAAAAGGAGTTTTGCGGAGTAGACCTGTGATAGGATGCATTAGGGTTATTGATATTGAGAGTGAATGAATGTTGAGTTTGATGTAGTTGATAACATGTTGGAAGATGGAAGATGAAACCTCTAACCAATATTCTTTACCTTTGATATTCATACTAATTTACTTATTTAGTATATTTTAGTTATAATCACAATCAAAACCCCCATGTTTACATAAGTAATCAAAAATATTTAACAACCCATATCTCCCTGAGGAACGAACTTGTTCTTATTACTACATTCGAATCCATATTTGTGAAGTAGAGAACTTGAAAATAATTTTTCTTAGCTGACAACCGACCAGGAAATTATGTAATGGTTGAAAAGGAAAAAAAAAATTGTTACCTCCTAATCCATGTGGATCAAAGAATTGATTCTAGGTCCATAATTTAAAATAAAACATAAAAAATACGAAACATGGTTGCATGTAGGGCTGTCAATGGTTTTGGTTCCTTCGTGTACCATTAGACCCAGACCCAATTAAAAAAGAAGGATCCGGATCCTAACGGTTCCGGGTCCGGGTCCTAATTTAGTGGACCCGGAACTAGACCCGATTAAAAACCTAAATACCTATCGGGTCCGGGTAGTTATTGGGTCTTTGAAAACCAATCATATTTTTTGACAAATTTATTTTATGTTCTTCATGTTGGCTTGAGTCTAGTAAATTTTCATAAAAAGTTATTGTTATATCTATATACATGTTCTAATCAAAAACTAAATCTAAGAAAAAAATGAAAAGAGAAAAAAATACAATCAAAACTAGGTAAAATCTTAAAATTTTAAGTAAAATAATATATTTTCGGATACTCGATATCCGCAGGTATCCTGGAGGCAATACCCATTAGGACCCAAAACTTATCGGCTTCTAACAGTTCTAACTCTCGGGTACCGATATTGTTAATGTGTCTAATCTTGGAACCCGGATCCTATTCACTTGGCTTCAGTCCGGTTCCAGTTAAATTGGATACCCAACCCTACATTTTATATATGTGCATCAATTGTATACATGATTTCATGTTGTATATATGTACATCCACTGGCCATGCTTACTTGTTAAATATGCATAATCTAAAAATAATCGGTTACATGTATAAAAAAATCAACAATTAAACTCTTTTAGGCATGGTGTGTCGATACATCCTATGAACAACAGATGTATGATGATGTATAGTGTTAATGCATCAAAAAGTAGTTTCACGTTACATATGCACCTAGTGAAAAGATAGATACGTGATATTTATGCTTCCACTTAATATTATTCATGCTTAAACAAAGTAACAAACAATCAATTTCGTTATTTTCCTACTCTTGCTTATATTTATTGGGTAATCTTTTTTAAAGTTTTTTAAAAAGATAAAATTTTGTCAAAATTTTAGCATAACGGTTTATTAGATTAGTCTTCTGTTTTACTAGACGGGATTTCAATGAATTAGGTCCATAATAATCATGAAGTCCTAGTTTTTCAATAAAAATAAATTACTTAGGATTTTTTTTTTTATAAGGCATTTTGGTAGTTCGTCCTAATTCACCCCTTAAATCTTTAGAATGTGAATTTTGTTCACCCCCTAAATCTTTAAAATGCGAGTTCATGAGTAAATTTTCCATCCGAGTGGACTTAATAAGTCACATGTATGGGATAACATATTCGATGAAAAACATAAATATACCTTCAAAGTTGATGGTTTAGGATTCAGGATTTAGGATTTCATTTTTTATTTTTTCTTTATTTTTAATATTTTTTTTTCTTTTTATTTGTAAACAAATAATTGTTGAATTATTCCTACAACACAAATAAAATCAAACATGAAACAAATACTATGGTTGAGTCGCAGACTAGGTCGCTCTCTTTAAGACATTTCACGGCTCTTCCCAATATTATGCCAACAGTTCTTTGACGCGACGTCTTCCCCAGGATAAAACAACCAAGGTTAATCTTCTTCACAATCACTCTTTCACGATAAAATAATATGATATTACTATACTCCTTTTTACAGGACCAATGCCATAATTTCTTGATCCTTCCATTCCCACTCCATCTTCTATGTTAGAGTTTTTAAAATAAAAATAAAATCTCCACACCCTTCCACTTTTCATATGCCCTATGGTTCTTTTCAAAAAACAAAATCTCCACTAGATTTAACATTTCTTTCTTACCATGGGGAATATATTCTCAAAACCTCCAAGTTTCATTACAAGAGAAGCACTCTCTGATGAAACACTCACCTCTCTTGCACGATTGCAAGTTGTCAAATTGGTGGAGGTAGTAGTTACAAATGAGAGGATTGTCAAAGTTTTATCAAAAATTGTTTCTAGAGCAGGTATTAGGATCAAACAAGTACACACTATTACCTATCAAATTGATGACTTCAAAAAGATATTCAAGATAGGTGTTTATGCATTTTGTGTTAGTATATTTACTTACTGTTTTGGAGTATTTGTTGATGTTTACTCATCTTCATCCAAGTAGGTATAATACTTGTTGATCTACAATCTTATTATTACCTTAATTGTTTCCTTCTCTTAGTGTATTGAATTTTAATATTATTAGCAGAAGCAATTGATTGTTAGGAGGAATAAAATGTTTTCTTTTGTGCATGCATCGGCAGATGATTCTATCCTAAAGGATCACTTTTTGGTGCAGTTAAGTCTATTTATTATATGAATATATATGTATATAGTTAAAATAGTTATATGTTGTCCAAAGCAAAGGTATAAAATAACTTGATTCCACATTATTAACTTCCAGCTTTTGTGAAATAAGATTTTCTTTCTTGCTCAGAATCACTCTTGTTGAAAAAATAAATGAGGCTCATACATTCTGTATTCTTTCACAAAACTCTTTTTCTTTGAAAAACAAAACATAAAAGAAAACTCAACTCTTTTCTTCCTAACCAATATCTAATTTTTTTTATATTCAAAGATTTCAACACATGTTTAATCAAGTATTATTATGGTTTCGTTAACACTAATAAATTCACAAGGTAAGAAATTATCAAAGTTATTATGGTTTAGTTAACACCAATAACACCACAAATTATGAAACGGTTAAAATTAATAACAACAAAACTACTTTCTTTTATGAAAAACTTAATTGTTATTAAAAACATTTTTCTTGGGAATTCAATTTATGTTTTAAAACATATGTTCCCAACAATCCTTCAAATCTTCTTTGAGCTTGTCTGAGAAACCATCGAAGATCGTACTAATTTCTTGATTTGCTGAAAAAACTAATCCGTTATAGCCTTTCTTACTTACCCAATTGCTCCTTTGTGACTGAAAAAGATCAGTTTCCCCTTCTCCGATGTAGTACTTTAATATGGTAGACGCTGTCCCACGAGACGGTATTACCTCCCACGATAATTCCATCGCATAACCCAATTTTCTTTAAACAATTCTGATTACTCTCCCCATAAATAAACGAGATTACTTTCCCACCATTTTTGTGGACTCCGTTTACTAAATTCTTTGATAAATAGCAAGTAGATGAAAAATATAGGAAGTTGATAAAAAGTAAAACCAAGGATATGATCAGGTAACCCATACAATTTTGGGGCATGGGTACATAAGTAGCCTAAGATCTATCCCAATTCTGCAAACACACACAAACAAATTGATCAAAATCTAGAACTACACTCAAAACCAAAACAAAAATTATAAGAATACCCTAAAATCATAGGTCACTTTGGAGAAGCATCCCGTTCTGGAGGAGTTGGGAAAATTCCCCATTCTGTTAGCATTTCCATCCAACCTAGTTAAGTGGTCAAATATGAGGTTATACGTGCGAAAAAAAAGACAATAATTACGCTTCTGTTATGGAACCCATGCAATATATGACATGTGTTCTCTAGTCTGATGGATTGTGTGCACCACCTGAGTCATGTGTAACTCATGTGCGTCTTATTGCCCCATATTGCTCCACGTGGCCATGTTTCTCGTATCGAACCGTCTAAACTTAAATTCGCCCATATTGTGATACATGTCATTGTCAGGAAACTGACAATGATAGATTATGGCTGTTATAAAAGGTCTTCTTCATCCGAAAATCGAATTTTTCTGATTTTATATACTTAAACACGAAGATGGGTTGATTTCAGTTTTTTTCTTCCTATAAATTAATGTTGTAACCATCCAAATAATATTAGGTGTTAGGATAAACATGTGTGCCACCGTAACATAAGCTAAAAATACATGAACATATTGTGTGTTACCATAACAGTTTACAAACAAAGAAAAAAAATAGGTTTTTTTACATCTTTCCGGTAACTTGTCTTTATTTTTTTGCTGCAATAAAGATTTAAGCCTTTCTGGGTGGCTTGGTTCTTTTAACCGGTGATTTAGACTATTTGGATGATGCAGTTGTAATTTCCCTTTCAGACTTCTTTGGCAATAAAATTAGGTTAATGTTTGGCAAAACTCCTCTATGATAAATGGTAACACCTGCTAGAGTCTTTCCCAATTCCTCATTGTTCCTAACTGCCAATAAAGTAGGCCTTGGGATATTCTTGTTATCTGATTAGTGCATAAAATTATATATTCTTAGTATCAATTTTTTTATATATTTGCTATAATTCTTGCATATTACCTTGTATTATGTTTTTTCCTAGTTTATGTGTTTTATTATGTGAACCATCCAAAAAGGAACTACAAGGTGCTAGCATGAGCAAGGAAGTAAAGTACTACAAGTGAAGAAAGATCAAAGACCAAGTGGAACTTGTTCAAGTCCAGGATTTTTTCTCATCATCTTGTAATTAACTAAAATTCAAAGCCAACGGTTCAAAAATAAGGTCATTCTGACATCATATGAAGAAGTTATGAGAAAAACAAGTTCAGAATACTCTCGGCCATGATGGTGACCGAGGGAAAATTCATAAACTTTGAATTTTCTCCGAGGATAGGTGGCTGAGAAAGTTATGTGATCTTTTTTTTTGACGGATTCTTATGCTATTTTCGAGTTTCAATGAGTTTCTTCAACCTAGTATGGTCATGATTTGAGCACGGACACTCCCATACTTGGTTTCATATATAAGAAGACTTCATAGATCATACCGTAAACATCATATCATCTACAACACAAGAATTAAAGGGGTTTGGAGCGAATTAGGGTTTCCCCTTTATAGCGCGTTCGGTTCAAGATTTTCAAAGCCAAGGAATTGGATTATGGGGTAATCAAATTCCTAAAATTGAATTCCTTAATCAAAAGAGTTATGTTTGGTTGGGTTAATTGGATTGCATGATAATCCAAATCTATAATATTACTCAAACACCCTTGTTATTTGAAGTTCTAATACCTATACTTAACTAGTTCCAAAATTCAAATTTTAAAATTCAAAATTAGACACTACTCAAGAGATATAGAAGCACCAACAGAAGTTGCACACTGTAGATTTTTACCAAAAAATTCTATACGATGATGATAATCATTATATATATATATATATATATCCAAAGTGATCATTACTCCTCTACTACCACAGGCAGCAACAATAACAAAGAAAATAGACCATAAAATTGTATAACAATAGAAAACAAACTACAATTGTACAACAGTAGAAATTAGACCACGCCATAAACTAAACTATTTGAGGATCCTATTCTTCACGTGGTGAGCCCTCTTCTCCTCTTCCATTCGGAGAAACATTTGGTCTTTGTAGTTGAATCAAGTATAACTGAATTACATCATCTTCGGTTAGACCATCAATCTTCAGGAGCTCCGTAAATAACTGTTTGTTGGTGTCTGATTCTTGGGCCAGTGAACCACAAATCACTTCGAAATGTTAAAGAGTCCCCGATAAAAGTTATTGAAAGAAGTATCCATCAAACTAAGACCATTTGAATCACTACTTGATTCACCAGATCAAATATCGAAAGAAGATGATCTAACCCTTTTCCTCCTACCTTTACCGTTATCACTATTGGCTTCGTACATTGATCCAGACTGGTTGTTTTATTCTTGTTCAGTTTCTTGCTCATGTTCTTGTTCATCTTCTTTGTCTATCCCTTCTAACTCTTCAACGCAGCTCCTTTCCCATTTGCTCTATCTTAAGCAAATATCTCAACCAATTCGTCCAAATGAGGAAAAGATTTCCCATACACTTTCTTTGCACTTGTATGGGACTGTAAAAACCAGAAACAACAAAATTTCAGTCCAGAAACCATGAACAACGAAATGAAACTTCACATATTTCATTCCAGAATATAACAAAAGAAACCACATCTCAATTCTCAAAAGAGATTGAGACCTAGTTTACAGCAGCACAGAACATAACAGAAAAGAAAGATTTATGAGAGAGCAATCAAGGATTTTGGCTAAAGATGTACGCCTCCTACAGTCATGGGTCCAACTACTATTACTACTACGAGTCAGTAATAAGTAAAGAATATATGATCTGTTTTTTCACCCCAGACAAAGTGTATATAGAGGGGACCCCTGCCTGTACTCATGATGAATAATAATGTAATAACAAATGCAATGAAACTACTCAGAAAATTGCCATAAACTACACATGCAATCCTCCATTTTAGAAACTGATGAAAGCTCGCATTCGTACAATGCACTGATCACCCATTCACCTTATTGACCATTACAGATGAAAACAAATACATCAGGAAGATTTTGGACTCTCTTGCAACTAGCATATCCCATAAGTCATCACTAGTTACGAGCTGAAGGATTATAAGCCTATATAATGACTGATGCTAGGACAATTCCTTACCTGTGAAAGTAGTACATAATAATCCATTGTAGAGAAAAAATGTAACACCCGTATTTTTCGCATGACGCTTACTCAAGGATGCCCATGACATGGGATGAAACTTCATCCTAAGCTCATAATGCTTACTCAGAGATGCATCAGGGTGGGGATGCATCGGCCTTGGCACAATTGGCCTTCGCGCTAACCAGTTGCGTATTTGCCTATCAGCGCTAACCAGTTGGCGGATTAGCCTAGCAGCTGGCTAACCAGTTGGCGTATTTTCCTATTAGCACTAACTAGTTGGCGGATTATCCCAGTAGCTGCCTAACCAGTTAGCGGATAGGCTAACCAGTTGGCGGAATTGCATAACAGCTGGCTAACCCGTTGGCGCTTTTGCCTAAAATGCAGTCAAGGGATGTCCTTTATCCTCTTTTTCCAAATATATGGAAATGTGATTAAGACATATATAGGGGGAGCTTGGGTTGAAGGTGCATGAGCGGTAATGCACATATATGCTATGTGGCCTATACGTTGGTGCATACTTGATGCATAAGCATCAATGTTGCTTGTAGCTTAGCCGATGGAGCCTGAATTATGCAAAATCATTATTCATCCATATTGCATACTCGAGAATGCATATTTGCATACTTGGTCGTGTCGTAATCAACCAAAATAATCGAGTTCTTACTCTTCCAAAATAGATTAAAGTATAGCAAATAAAAACAAGTTCGTTCCCACAGAGAGGCTAGTGATTGTTAATTACTTTCAATTACGCAAGTAAACAGGGGTTTTTTTTTTGTGATCTTAACTAAATTATACTAAAACAAACTAAAGCAGATTAATAAAAACGAATATCAGAGAGAGAAGTATTGGTTAGAGAATTCATCATCAGTTTTCCAACATGTTATCAATCA
>JAJJMC010010202.1:26702-44793 GCA_023531435.1 Papaver californicum
ATCCCATATGACTTCCCCAAGCTAGCTACTACTCCACCAAGGCTAGCCACTAGTCCACCAAACCACTCTAGCACCTCCAACTAGCCACTTAGCACCTTAGCACTTGGGGTTCAGCCAACTTAGCGCCTGGGCGCTAGCAGCACAAGCTAGTTTGCCACCATGTGGCTTTGCCCATAACTTCCTCATACGAGATCAGAATGAGCTCATTCTTTCGCCGTTGGCTTCGTAATTCAATTTCCTACACTTTGGAGGGTGAAAGGCCTAAATTCAGCATAGTTTTACTGGCTCCTCGGTAATTCTTCTCTTTAAGCTCCATTCTGCAGGTTTCCGGACTGTAACCTGAAAAGACAACTAAACTTCGAAAGTAATGATAAAACATAGTAATTCACTCAAATATAGCAAATAAGGGTCAGGAAAAACTACTTAAAATGTATGATTTATGCACCTATCAATACTAAGTAGCGATAATTATGCACAAGCTAGTGCGTACCTTGCGAAAGTTCCTTGGCCTATGCGGACTAGGCCTTTGGCCTTGGAACAAAGTTGGAAACGATGTTGGCTTTGCCTTAATAGGCTTAAGATGCTTGTACATATATTGATGATTTACGGTCATGCTTGATACCTTTTAGGTACAGTTGGGTACGTATGCAGCCGCAATACAATGCATTAAGGTGCAGCACCTTGTCGCTCATATCATCTAATTTAGAGTTCATTGCGACATAATGGTAACTCATATCATCTGGCTCGACAATGCCAAGTCAAGAGATGATTGTCGCCACACTCGATGAGGTAGTTACAATTCCATTCGATGGGTTTTTCATACTTCCTATCAACCTTTACGGCATGGAATGGCATGTGCCTGGATGTTGCACCCTTGGAAAGAGCAAGATCAGTGTAGGCTCCAACACATGATCGAAGCAGAGTTAAGGAATTGGAAATTAGGCTTGGAATGGCCTATGCGCTAGTCCAATGCATGACTTAGGCCTGGACAAATAATCGTAAGTATGTGATGCATGTGAAAGGTATCACCATTGGCTTTTATGGCCTTACCCCTTGTTCTGGAAGTTGGAAAAAAGGTGAGTTATAGTAGTGTGGAAACTACGTTTCAAGTATCATGCCTGAGAAGCATGTCTGGGAAGGGCAAATCTATACGCATCTGCTTGGTAAGCCACAAGGTACAAATCATCATAGCCGCCTGTCGGGGAGTTGTGGCCTGCACAGCACGCTGCGCTCCAGGTAGAATTTCCTGGAGCGTGACAAAAAATCTTTATGTAAATAGACAAATAAAGCACTGCAAATTCATTCGAATACCAAACCAGATCCTAGG
This sequence comes from Papaver californicum, assembly GCA_023531435.1. Taxonomy (NCBI): domain Eukaryota; kingdom Viridiplantae; phylum Streptophyta; class Magnoliopsida; order Ranunculales; family Papaveraceae; genus Papaver; species Papaver californicum. Next base: position 28,030 of record JAJJMC010010202.1, read on the forward strand.
AAATAGTCACACAAAGTTATCAGAAATAACAAACTCACAGGTTAATTGTAGTTTCTAATCAAGCCTCATTATAAACAGGCAGATAATGTAAGCATATAAAAAAAAATACTAGTTCCATATTAAGATCTCTGGTTTGAGGCTTTACCTCAGAATCTGCAGAATTTAATCTTTACCATATTTAGAGAGCTTCCCTCAAAATTTTGATATTTTATTGGTGTGAAATGTATAACTACTATCTCGTAACCTACGACTCTTCGTTTGTATGGACACTGACAATATGAAATTTCCGTGTAAGTCATATGGAAAAGAATATATTTACCAGGATAACAAACGGTTTTCCGTACGGATTTGTGTCTGACGTAAACAAAATCCTAACTTTATGGACCCATTCCGTTTCACCACTATAGTATTACACATCCCCAAATTTTTCCTCCATTATCATCCTCTACCGGATGACACATTTTAAAACCTTGCTCCCCTCCCTTTGAGGTTAGCAGGGGCTCACTTGTGTGGTATTGGGCCCCTAATTCTATGACACCTAATGGAGGAAAGCAGTAGGGAAGGCTGGCATTTTCCACTTCAAAATACTTTACAGACTGAGAAAACTTGAGGACACAATATGTGGACCGCTGCTAGTCTTTGGGTGATCCGGGGCCTCCGGGCCCATGAAAATCGGTATCCTGTACTAGCCGTTACATAAAAAGGGTTTAACTTTGAAAATCCCCAAAATACTTTTATGAAAAACACACAAGCAGAGGAAAAAAAGATTGAAATTTCCAGTAAAAAAGACACAGAGAAAGAGAAAAAAGAAGAAGAAGAAGAAAAAAAAGAAGATCCATTTAGCGATCCATATTGTAAGTTTCTAATCCTTCCTTGAGATATTTTCTACTTCTTTCCTTCATTAATTTGTTTGAGAATAAAACGAAGGTTTTGATTGATTCTTCTCTACAGAGGCATATTATTAAACTTGGATTTTTCTTTGATAATACTTGGGTCAAAATAATAACTCAAGGGTTTTGATTTAATTGAGAAATTGGGGTTGAAATTAGAGTTTTGGTTTTCTTGAGTACAAGAGAATAATTACTTGGGTGAAAATGAATGAAGGGTTTTGATTTACTTGAATAGAAGAAATATTAGGGGTGAAATTAGGGTTTTGGTTTTCTTGAATAGATGAAAATTTGGGTTGATATCAGGATTTTCAGTTTCGGGTTTCTTAAGTAGAAAAGAATTAGGGTCTTGGTTTTCTAAGTAGAAGAGAAGATAACTAGGGGTAAAATTAGGGGTTTGGTTTCTTGAGTAGAAGAGAAGAGATTTAGGGGTAAAATCAGGGTTTTGGTTTTTCTTGAATGTGGAGAATTGGTGGTTCTGTTTTTTCGCTTGGTCATTTGAAGCCTTATCATGTTCATTTTTATTTTGCTGTAGAAATAATCCCGTTTGATCTACTAGACGTGTTATATTGGCAACAAGAACTCTTGGAGTGATGCAAGATGAGAATTTGCATACTCAATTTCAAGGTATGTCCTTTTGCTTTACTAAACCTACTTTGTTGCTGTAGTTCAGTGTATATTGCAATTTTTAAAGCATGTCATAGTAAGATATAATGATGTGTTTGTCTTTTAGGCCCATCTCGAAAGGCATTGACCAACATTACAAATTCTTCAAAGCTGTCTCCACACAGGGCAGCACCAAAGAAGAATCTGTTGAAGAAATCTGAAAATACTTTGGAGCAGAATGGTCTGTATATCAATCCTGGTTTCATCAATTCAAATATGAAATCAAATTTCAAAGGTATGGGTGAGGGGTACTCACTGTAGTATTGAATTTGTATTGAATGAAAATATTTATAGAAAAATGACACAATTTGCTAATTGTTGTGTATAGGGGATACTGTTGGGGGGTAATTGAAAGTTTCAGATGGTCAAAAGAAAGCAGGACTAGGTGGGGGTGGTGTTAGGAAAGCACTGGGCGACATTACAAACTCGAGGAAATTGTCTCTTAATCAGGAATCAAAGAAGAATAATCCTAAGAAATTGAACGACATTGCTGGAGAACGATTCTTACACGATCATCAGAAATGTATTAAATCACAAAATAGTGAAATGGACAGGAAGTTGCTTCTGAAAACACTTGGATTTGATGATGCTAATTGAACTTTACTAGCCTATCTAAGTATTTCAACTTACTTTTCTATAGTTGTGTTCTTAGTCTTCTTATGAATTTGAACTTGTAAGCGTGCAGATTTGTCTGTGCAATTGTCTAAGCCAGGGTTAGTTCCAGCTCCACTACCACCAAAGGTGTGTGTCGTCTTTTGATATCCGTTTCTTCTATATTAGTTGGTTGTTGGTTAAATTTTCTGCCCAGTTTATTAGATGTTTATTGTGAATGAAACCTCCATATGGCATCGTACAAAAGAATGAGATTTAGGCCTGTGAAAAAACTAATTCCTGCCACGATTTCAGGCAGAAGATAAAATCTGGGGTTAGTATACTTTTGGGCTCTACACGTAGACCATCTCAAATTTCATTGCTAATGAGAAGAAAGGGGACTATGCGTATTGACTCAGGTCCCATGGCACTAATACATTCTTATATTGTATAGCATTGGATTGTTGTTTTGTATTGGGGTTAATGTACTTCTCTGCTCTAACCTTGGGCCATTTTTAATATTAATCTGATTCAAATTGAGAAAGTCGGGTATGCTTGTCGATTTAGGTTTCCTTTAAAATCAATACATACTTATATTGTTTAGCTTTGAGTTATCTGTTCAGTAAATAAATGAAATCTACTATAAAGATTATGTTAGTCTCTACCTATCTTAAATCTGATTTAAATGAGAAAGTAAGGTATGCTTTTCGATTTAGGTTTCCCTAATCCATACTTATACTGTTTAGCTCCGAATTGTTGGTTCAGTAAAATCTTATGTAAATGACAAAGTAGGGTATGCTTTTCGATTTAGGTTTCCTTTAAAACCAATACATACTATGTACATCATCGAATTGTTGTTTCCAGGTTGATTCTTTCAGCTCTCTTTAAAGCCTTTGGTGTATGATGAGATTCCGGAGTTACTTTATGAAATTCGATCCCCACGTCGATGCCGCACTCCTGAACACCACAATACCTCTCCCTCGATGAACCGATATGCATCATCTCCTACTCTGATGTTGCTTGGATCTCCATAAATGTTCAAATGCTGAAACTTGTAAAGGTTTTGTGGGTGTACTAGCAGTTACTACTACTGATTTTGGAAAGGTTCTGTAGGCTTACAAGTAGTTACTACTACTGGTTTTGGAACTTGGATCTCTTTGTGCATGGATTGTTCACTATGATTTTGTTTGTAGTAGTCGGTCTAAACACTACACCGAAGGAGAAATGTCTTCATTCCTTCTATGTACTGTAATGGTTTATTATTAATACAAGTTGTTTCAGTAGAATTAAACATTACCTGCCATGTATAGTTTACAAAAATGCCATCACATAGATCAAAAATAAAAGGTTTGTTCTTTTCATTGAGTTGATCTTGCCAGAAGATATCACCGTCTACAGTACCGAGAAACAAATATTTCTCCGAACAGTCACCATATGACTAAAGATTCAGGCATGGACAAGTCCATCGATTATGTAACATGATTACCAAATTCTTTCATTTATCCAATTTTACTTTAATATTGATCTGCCATTATTCCGGGAACTGACCATTTTGAGTTCACGAACATAAATATTGGATTTGCCAACAGTACCGTCTTAGCCTATAGGCGAGCAATGCAATGGTCTAGAGCCCCAAATTGTTGGTGGCCCAAATTTTTTTTTTTTTCTTTTTGATTTATCAATAATAGATCTACGATATATGTAAATGTATTAAATTTTTTATCAGAGTTATGTATAATACAAAATTTGTGACAGTTATAATTGTTAGTAATTATTTTGAAAAAGCTAGTGATACTAATTTTTTAACTTTTAAAGCTAATTTTGGGATATTTTATGTCAAATGATAAGTTTATATCCCAAAATCTAACCAAAAAAACTAAAAACAAATTGTGCAGTCGAACATAACCATATCCTAATTATCGTTTTAAATTTATAAAATTTATCTCCGCAAAAACTAAATTTTAGTTGTCTCTAATTTGGCTACCCACAAAAAAGCCCTGCATTTTTAGTTTATCTAGAGCATCCTAAAACTATAAAACAACCCTGTTTACGAACTCAAGTGATTTTAAAATTCACGAACTTCATATCTCTTATAGGTTTTAACGTCACACTAAACTTTAAAATATAACCTTAGAATTTTTATAATTATGAATTCATATTTAATATAATCCAAAAAAAAATGCATAAAAAAGAGACAAGGGCTTATTATTTTTATTTTTATCTTCATTCTTTTTAAAGTTTCTACCCTATGCATTATATTTTTAAAGATATTTTTGTTTTAGGATTAAGGTGTACAAATACAATCCTACGTCATTTCAGCTATTATCATCCATCCCTCTTGCTCAACTTTGCTTTAGCCTGAGTCGAAGGGCAAGTTTGAAAAATATCAATATATATGGATATCACAAATTGTACACGTATTTGCAATTGTGTTCCATTTTACCGACGATTTAATGATCGTTCAAAGTTAGTTTTATATTAAAGGGAAAACAGATCGTGATCTTAAATTTGGAAAGGTACAACCCATCAGTGATCTTGTACTTCTAAAGATTGAGTCTGGTATACGTGTTCAAGTATGCAGACATTTCAGACCGACAGTTTAATGATGGAGTAGGAGCTATCTGAAACAACTAGTGTTGAAGAACAAAGGTCTTGGACCTCTTGGTCAGCACAATAAATATGTACAGCCCAGTATATATACACGTATTATTAAAGGCATTTTTGTATCTTGACTACTGGACTGGATAGTGGATATGGACGGTTACTAATTTTTTTTTGCATACATCATTAATGGCAAGAAGATTTGTTTGACCTTGACTGACCTATAAATGTGACCGCACGCAAAAGACATGCATCAGACGAGGCGATTTGTATCCGGGATGCTGCTGTCGAACCGCACAATCCACCAAGAAATCCCTTTTAAAATATCGAGTTGTTCTTCTAATCAGTGACGGAACCAGGAATCAACAATATTAAAAGTTATATAAAATAAACTCACCACATTAAAAAGTGTTTATATATTTAACGATGATCAAATTTTTTTTTCTAATTGGTTAATGAATATTATCCTATTTAATAATTTAATTTAGTACTTTTGAAAAATGTTTGCACAAAATTAAATTGGATTTTCTGCTCGTCGTGATGAACCTGAATCCTGGTTGATACAAGAAAGATTGGGTTTGCAGTCTACCGTAAACTTTAAACTGCAAAATAAAAACATTGTTACTTTTTCACATGGTAAAATTTAGAAGAATCCATATGTGATGAACTTTTACTTACTACTTTAATCCTAAAAGTTTGGCTTTGTTTCCACTAATTTTGCATCAATTACTTCTTTTGTGCCCATTGGTTTGTTGTTCCCCTTGTTTATAGGCTTAAATCACACACATAAACAGTTTGTTTCAAAGTCACAAGACAAGCAAAGTCTTCCTCTATTCTGCCGACGGTGTTCTATTTTTGGTGTTTTACGTATGTTATTTTTCAAATCCAAATTGGGGTTTGTTTCAACTTTTTCAATAGTTAATTGGTCCTATAACCTTTAAAATAAATTTTATGGGTGTAGAAGATAAGTAAAATAAGATACTTCTCTAATATCTAAAGATCTTATTGATGTTTTTCCAATATCCAAAATTGGATATTCTACCCAATCTTTTATTTTTTAATTAAATTAATTTTTATGCAGCTGACGGAATTACCCTTTGTACCTATACTATACGCATTGAATCACTCCTCTTTTTCGTTTAAGCAAATCTAGGGTTTTCTCTTCTCCATCAACTGCTCACTTCTTTTTCTTCACCGTCTTCAGCTACTACCATGGCAGTCACCTTCTCCGATCTCCACATTGAAGCTGGTCTTAAATCTCTGGAGGAGTATCTCTCTGGAAAAACCTATATCTCTGGGTACTCTCTCAATCCTTGTTTTCTAATTGGATCTCAATTTTTCAATGCTAAAAAATATGTTTGTTTAGTAGGGAGAGAAAATTCAGATTGATTATTGATGTCTAATGTTGATTTATGTCTAAAGATTGTGTTTTTTTTTGTTTGATTTCGAACGAATTTCAGAGATCAGATCACTAGAGATGATGTAAAATGGGTTTTGCTTGATCACTAGGTGGTTGGTGGTGGGTTTGATGGTGTTCAGCGGTGGTGGAGGGTTATTTTGATTGTCAGAGCTGATTCTAAAATGGGTTTTTCTTGATTTCTCTATTTTCATTTTAAAGTTTTGATCTTTGTGATCCAAAACTGGTTGGTGGTGGTTTTTTGGGTGCTTGATGGTGGTGGTGGAAGGTTAATTTGATTTTCAGAGATGATTCTTAAATGGATTTTGTTTCATTTCTCCATTTTCATCTCAAAGTTTTAATCTTTTGATCTATCATCATTTGATTTAAATTTTCTTTAGTTTTTATTCATCAATTTTTTTATAAAAAAAATAAGAAAAACATAAAACAGTTCATTTTTCTCCCATTAATTTACTAGTAGCTTTCTGGGTTCATACTAAAAATGTTAAATTTGTTTGGGGTGTTGGTGGGGTGCAGGTGGTGGTGGGTGGTGATTGTGATTATTGTTTTATTTTCATGTATATAATTTCAAGTGAAATTTAGTTTGAATCATAAGTTGATTATTTGATTGGTTTTTGATGTTGTTGAAGAAGAATCTAATGTTGCTGTGAAATCTGCTGAATACAATGGACTTGCTGATAAAACTGCAAAGAGAAAGAGGAAGAATCAATATCGTGGGATTCGACAGCGTCCATGGGGAAAATGGGCAGCTGAAATTAGAGATCCAAGGAAAGGTGTTCGAGTCTGGCTCGGTACCTTCAATACTGCTGAAGAAGCTGCAAGAGCCTATGATGCTGAGGCACGTCGTATCCGTTGAAAGAAAGCTAAGGTGAACTTTCCTGATGAGGTTGTACTTGTTGCTACTCAAAAGCCTATTGTGAAGGCAAACATTCAGAAACAAGTTCTTAAAGCCAACACTACTACCTTGGTGAAGTCGAATCTTAATGGTGATCTTGGTTTCATGAACAACTTTAATGATGACTTTTATATGGGGTTTATGGAAGAGAAGGTGCCAACCAAGGGTACTGGTTATATGGGTTACGTTCCATCGGTTGCAAACGCTATCAAATTCAACCCTTCTGATAGTGGACTTCAATGTTTTACTTCAGACCAAGGAAGCAACTCATTCAACTGTTCTGATTTTGCGTGGGGAGAATGTGAACAAAGGACTCCTGAAATCTCATCAGTTCTTATGCCTACTTTTGAAGTTGATGAATCTGACTTTTATAAGGATGCTAACCCAATTAAGAAATTGAGAACCAACTCCGGTAATGTGGTTTCAGCTGAAACAACACTGCAAAGAATCTGTCTGAAGAACTTTCAGCTTTTGAAAATCAGATGAAATTCATGCAAATTCCTTATCTTGAGGGAAGCTGGGATACATCGATGGATAACTTCTTCAATGGGGACTCTACTCAGGATGGTGGTAGCTTAATGGATCTTTGGAACTTTGACATCTCACAGATGGCTGGAAGCACCTTATGAGGTCTCTATGCTAACTGGTGTTCTGTAAATATAAAATTAAACGTCAGTGAAATTTCTACCACTCTCAAGTGTTTTTCGTTTCACTAACGTTTTCTTAATTTTTTGTTTTACTTTTATCTCATCGAGGCACTAAATTTTGTATCCCAATACTGGAAGAGATATCTTTCTCTGTTATGTGATTTTCCAGGAACTGGTGTTGGTGATGACTGATAAGCATGGAGCTCAAACATTCAGCCATGAATGGGGCGTTGCTGTCTGGCAGCTTTCAAGTTTTATGAAAAAAGTATGTAGGGGTTAGTTATTTCGAGTTCATCTTATTATGCATTTTGGTATCTCTTGGATTATGTGTTCTGAATTATGTGTTCTGCGGATGATAGTATGTGATGTTATAACGAAATCCTAGATACAATACTATGTTATTTACAGTAATATGCTAATGTTTTTTTGCTACTGCCGATATCAAAACAAATATTTTCATATCTACTTTAATTATATTAGAAATTAAACTTGGATGAAACCAGTTTTATCCTGCATATTTTAACAAAAAAATATATTTCTTCACGATATATCTGGATTTATCCTGCTTATTCTGACAAAGAAACATATTTTCATCATGATGTATCTGGTTTCATCATGTTTATTCTGACAAAGAAACATATTTTCATCAGGATGTATCTGGTTTCATCCCGCATATTTTTGTCATGATGTATTTGGTTGCATCCTAATTTTTTTTAAATAAATTTCTTTTCTTAGTTTAAGCCAGGATGCATCAAGTTTCATCCTAGCTATTTCGAATAATTTTTTATATTTTAGTTTAAGTCAGGATGCAACTAGTTTCATCATATCTATTTTTTTCGAAATTTTTTTTTCGAATTTACTATCAACAACGGATCTTGTTTTGTAGATAATTTAAAACCCTTTCCAAAAATATAAGTTTTATTAAATTTTGATATATATTTTGGAAGTTATGAATTTTTTTGTGATTGGTTTTTAAATTGGAGAGAGAAAGGATAGAAAATAGAAAAAACATAAAGATGAGGGATATAATTGTCTATGATTTGTTTTGTTCATATCACCCATCCTTGATATTTACATGTCCTCTAGAACCATAACTTAGGGAATCTTAGGCAATAGACCCCTTTTCCCCTTTTTCAACTGATTTAAAGTTAGAAAAATAAAATGGTGTTCATGTGTTAAGTGACTGGAATTCAACTCTTCTCGATTCATTAGTTCCATCTACAGTGGCTTCCATAAATTTGCGATCTGCGGGTCTATGCTTTATCCGCTGGAAAGCATTGTCGAGACTCGAGATCGGGCACTGGACATGCACGATGTAAATATGGCAAACACAATGGCCTTGTTGCTAAAGAAATCATATCCTTTTCATGCAACGGATTATCGCGAGACAATTCCACTCGCCAATTCCACTCGCTTCAAAGCCTCATGACAACACGAACTATTTGCACAATCTTGATCAGTCGAGAAACAATATCCTTACCAATAATATATCAATATCTTGCAACGACATATATATAGTCGCATAAGATAAAGAAAATTATGCAAATGCGACATCTTGAAATGTCTAACGACGTACATACTCACTCATCTGAGGTAATGTGATATTCCCGTTCCTAATCATCATAGATATTCGATGTGGACGCTCTTAGGCTAAGTCTTATACGAAATTTTAGAGGAAACGTCTGACACATACCATATCAGTTGGAAGGATATAAGGGTCTTGTGGTTGGATGGGATAAAATTTCTAAGCAAAACATGATTTCTCGCTTAAAAGAATTTTATTTATATTTGTTAGTCATACTTATTTTCTATTTCTATGTTTGGGTTTTGTTATTTGTTATGTTATTTGGGTGTAATAATCCCGGTGTAACTTTTACTTAGTTCAGCTCTATCTCAGTAACTCTCAATTTAACGGTCAACACAACTTCTGAATTTATCGATCATTATGGTATCAGATTATCTCCTTTGAGATATTTCTTCGATCCTGATTTCTTCTTTCAAACCTTATAAATCTTCATCACACCTCTATAGATCGTCTTTATTTGGTGAATCAATTTCAAAATCAGCAGAATATGAATTCAAATTTTACTCTTCAATTTTAGAACATTCGTAATTTCTTCTCGATTAAAATTGATTCTACTAACTCTTATGGAAACATCAATTTAAGTCGATTGGCAGGGAGAAAACACAAACACATTACTGAGACTGGGAAAACTCTTGCATGTAGAGCTTCACTACAGGCAACTAAGGTTTTATACTTTTAATCTCCTTAAGTTTCAAGTTCTTTTTGATAAGTTACCTGATCATAGCTTATTTGGGGTCTTTGATTGTAGTTGTCATCCAAACTTAACTTCTTGTAAAGCTGATAAACTTAGTCCTAAATCCATTCGATGTGTTTTGGACAAATTAAAAAAGCGACCAACTTCCTGACCCCTAATTAATAAACCGGCCAAATTTTTTAGCCCTTTACATCCGAGTCCATTAGATTGGTCAACCACGCTGACTAAGTCTATTGTGCTGATTGAAATTACCACTGTAACCTTACCCTTATAACCATACGATTTAGCTATTTCTTTTATTTCCTTCTTCTTTCTCGTTTTGTTTCTGTTTTATTTTCTTATTTCTATCTCCCTCTCTTAGTCGTCAAAATTAGGGTTAAAGATTCATATGTTTATGGATTTAATGATATTTTATTTTATAGATCAACTATGGGTTGAAGTATGGATTTTTTTTAGGTATCGATTATGGTTTAAATTGAAACCAATTTGGAACCTAAAATATCCATTTTATATAACCCTAACTGAAAAAAGTTGATGTTGCTATTTGATATGGAGCATCATTGGGTACGAATCAGATGACTGATTAAAGAAGACGAAAAAATCTAGGTTTTGAGCCTTTTTTGCAGCATATTAATGGAGATGTTGTTGATTTCAATTTGGGGAAGAACATGTTACAGTTTTACAAAGGAGAAGATGAACAGTTGATTTAATTTCAATTGGGGTTGATTTGGGTTTTTCTCTATGTTTTACATGTTAGGGGTTTAATCAGTGATTTGGTTTCAGTTGGGGTGATTTCAATTTGCGGAAAAACAAGATGATTTCAATTTGGGTTTAATTCAAGGAATGGGTAGGCAGTAATCAAGTTCAATTGCATGTATTAATGTTTTTTTATGGATTAAAAGTCAGGGTTCTTGAAAACTAGACCTCAATTGACAAATAAAGTAAAATTTGGTAAAGATTGGGAGGAGGTTCAATTAAGTGTTGAAGGATGATAAAGAAGAATGTGTTATAGAGTTAAATTCTTCATCTGGTGGTGATGAGAGTGATTGTGGTGGGATTGAACGAGGTTTATTTTGTTGCTGGAAATTCAGTTGGAAACTGATGATGTTCCCATTTGTTTAGAGTGATTGGATGGATGAAAATTTGATTTTTTTAGAATTTGTGTATGTCAAGGATTGTTGGTTACTTGGGTATTTATCGAATTTGAAATTGCAGGTGATAATAAGCTATAAAGGGATGCACAAATACCACAAGAAGAGACACCTCTATATCACCAATTTGTGTACATCACCTGCTCGTAGAAATTTATGTAAGAAAAAATCCTCGTTAACAGTTCATGACTAGCAAATAACAAGACTTGAGTTTGTTTGCGCCAATAACTTGGTTACTTGCAAGGGTTTGAAAGTGAGTAGTTTTCTTTCGGAGCCTTGTTTAACCTTGAACTTATCACAGTGTTCACACCAACACCATGAGTAGCTAAATTTATTATTAATTAGGAAGGATTTGGTTTGTTTGAATGTGTGCACAAGTTCTTTTATCCAATATGTTAGTGTTGCTCTTGTGAGGTTTATCTCTTGGTGCTTCATGGAATTTTGTTAAACTGAATTGCTTCAAATTACTACTCGGGGATAAATTGCTTATACGAAAAAAGGAGGTAGAAATTTGGGGCGAACTGAAAAATAGGTCTAAGAAAAACTTGGTAGTGACTAAGTTTTTAACACAGTTCAACTCATTAGTACCTTGAGGGACTTAAACATCTTTTTAATGGGAGGATAACTGACAAGTAGGCAATTAACTGTCGTTACCCGTTGTGTTTTTTTGTAAAGACGGAAAAAGTCAAACTCGGCCATTTTATATAATGGCTCAAAAAAACGGCAATTTTCTTAATTATAGTTCAAAAACTTGGCCACTTTATTGAAAAAAACCATGTGTTTCTATGGGGTATAGTTCTTTTTATAGAGGTTATAAATGCTATGATCCTACTACTAAGAAAACATTTGTGTCTAGACATGCCACTTTTGATGAGACACATTTTCCTTTTCTGATATTGCTTCTGAATTTGACCATGGACCATCTGACACTATTTTAGTTTATCTCCCTATTGGTTTATGCCCAATATTTCTTTTGCTTCACTTCTTAGTGTTACTTCCTTATCTGCACACGCTTATGTTAATGCTACTTCACTATCTCAACTTTATGCAGAGTCATCTGAATTAGCTCAAATTTCTATTTTACCATCTGTTGATCATACTATTTCAGTTCCTCCTATAAGTACTATTATCACTAAGGCAAGAGCCTGCATTTCAAAACCAAAACTTTTTATAGCTCATAGTCTATTCTTGTTTCTTTTTATATTATCTTGAATCCTGACATTGAACCCAAAACTTATAAAACTTCCTTTAAGGATGACAAATAGGTTCAGGCAATGTCCGTTGAATATGATGATTTAATGAGAAATGGGACATGGTTGAAGGTTCATTTTGAGGAACATATGAATGTGCTTGGGTGTAACTTGATATATAAGATGAAACATATGTCATATGGGTCAATAGAGAGGTATAAAGCTAGATTTGTGGTAAAAGGATTTTATCAACATGATGTTGTGGATTTTTCAGAGACTTTTAGTCATGTTGTTAAAACTTCTATTATTAGGTGTGCGATTACTATTGCTTTGTCCAAATCATGGTTTATTAGGCAGTTGGATATTTCCAATACCTTTCTTCATGGTTTTTTGAACGAGGTATGTATGTGAGACAACCTAAGGGTTTTGAAGATCATGTTCACCCTGAGTATGTTTGTCATATGAAGTAGTCTTTGTATGGTCTCAAAAGAGCTTCCAGTTCTTAGTTTGAGAGATTCAGTGGTTTTATGCTGCAAAATGGCTTTGACAAATCCATTTGTGATCATTTTTATGTTCTTATATACTTCTGGTGCAAATATGTTGGTACTTCTCTTATATGTAGATGTTATTATACTCACAGTTTCTTCTACTGAATTACTTGATTCCTTTAATTTTCCCCTGTATTCAGTAAGGAATTTTCTATTAAAGACTTAGGATATCTGCATTTTTTTATGGACAAGGCAGGCTCAGACTTTTATTCTAACTCAGAACAAGTGTACACTGCAACTATTTCAAATGGTTGACTTGCTTCATTGCAGACCTGCAGATACTCATGTTACTCAAGGTCCTAGAGTTTCTTTGTATCATGGTGATAGGTTAACTGATGCTATTCTCTATAAAAGTTTGGTTGGTGAATTGCAATATCTTACTCTTACTAGACCTGACTTGTGTTTTGTTGTGAACTGTGTCTGACAGTTCATGCACAAACCTATTTTTATTCATTTTTAATTGGTTTTGAGTTGGAAGCCCAGACATCTTACATGGTACCAGAGCTGGATCCATACGTGAGGGATTAAATATCCACCCTACACAATCCATATGTTAAGATGCTTAAAAATGCCCTGTGAAGAAAAGAGTTGGGATTAATAATCTCATATTAACCAAACCTCCAGTCTCGATATACAATATAACATTAAATGGTCATTCTATTCATTGCTAATTAGTTTTGAGTTAAAAACCTAGATAATTTATAAAAAGTGGAGGTTATCCCTGCAATTCATCCATAGCTGAGCCTCTGGCAGCAAATTACTGCCCCAACTTTTTCTGTCCCGAAGGAAAAACAATAGATTACATTATTTGAACGAAAATGTAAAGTAAACAAGCTAGTACTACTTTTGACATAATTAATTGAGCTATGTTTACAAACGGGTCAACAATTTAATGAGGAATAGGTTACGTTAGTTTAAAGGATGATGGGATACAATTTCTATGTCTCCTTGTCGGAACAACAACCGAGCATAATTTCTCTCCCAATATTAAACAAAGCTTCTAAAGAGTTCATTGTGATTTCTCTTTTCCTTTGGGGTTTAATAAGCAATTCGGCGTCACTCACTTGCTCTCAATTGTGAAGTTTGGATTAATAGCCTTCAAATAAATTTTGTTGCTAAGAAAATCAAATTGCATCTTGTGAATCTTCATTGATAATATTAATTAATAGCCTGTTTAGATATTAAAAGCAACAATGTCAAAACTAAAAACAATTAGCCATAAACTAAAGAATAATTCTTAAAGTTTTTATTTATTTATTTTAAAGTATAATTTTTTATTTTTTATTTTAATTGTTGTACTCAAAATTAATTTGACTTTTCCCAGCTTTGTTTACTAAGAAATCTACGACCCTATTGCAAGACCCCATAACATAATTTACGTATGTCTAAGTATGAATTTTATTGGTCTCTCATGTGAAAGAATATGAACAGAGATAGAGCAGTATTTTGGGAATGAACAGTTGACCTTTGCCCATTTAATTATTTGTAAATGCACGAGATGAGTAGATTTGGAAACCCATGGAGAGAAAAAGAACAAGAGATGTTTTGTTATGTTTAATCAAACATCATGTAAAAGCTTAAAGCAAGCATTGAAGAATCATAAGGCTACGGTTGAGGAGAGGTTGAGATGTTAAAGAACTAACTAGCTTTACCTGACCTTTTTTCTTTCTTTCTTTTCATTCTTTTCATTTCAAAGAAAGAAGACCCAGCAGCCATGAGGTATCCCATCACCAAAATAATACTACAGATCTATCATTCATTTACCGACAATCTGTCAGTCACGTGTACATCGCGTGATAAGGCCCCAAAATTTGTACAGTAGTTACTTGATAAAAACCATGGAAAATGCTATATACCCCGGTTATCTCCCTTAGTTTTTTCTTCCACGACGTATACGAAGGTATTGGTCCATAGCTATTCATCCAGAAATCCGAAGCCAACACGAGTCTTAACAGGTTTACTATTTTCAGACGAAGGGTTTAGATGAACGTCACGTTATGGGGAGGAACACGGGGGATACCAAGCAAAGTCGAAAAATCATGATTCATTGTGAAAATTCACACCAATTTTTTGCAATCCTATACTAAAAAGTACGGCGAATTTTTGCAAACTGTGGACTTTCTCTGCATACCAAACAAGGCCTAAGTGATTCTATATGGTTTGCATTAGAATTATTATGTCCGCTTTAAATTTCGACAAGTACTTCTATTTCCTGAGATGAGAAGCAGAAGCATTACTGCTTTTGGTTCCCAAGCTGCAGCACTCTATCAGTACCCATTATAATGACTATGGGACAAAACATGGAACACCTAATAGGAACTACTTTGTTACTTGTTAGACGTCCGCATAGCGGTGTAGGAGTTGATTTCATACGTACCTAAACATGACTATTGTCTATTGATTCTTCTGAAAGTGAAACTTGAAAGCTATTGCATTGTTTATGAGTTGAACTTTGAGAGTTTTTTTCTTTCGTTTTTCAGAATAATAAAAAAGTCATTATTATCCAAAAAATTAGAAATTAGGGGGGAATTAGTAAAGAAAGTGAACGACAAAAGATATAGAGTCTAGATATGGTTTGACCAATAAGTTTTTACCAATAGCTGCTTAACAGTGTTATTAGCGTCCTAATAGCGCTACCACAGCTTTGGTGTGAGCTTAATTCAACTAACTTGCAAGACCCTGATAAAACTTTCTAGCCGGTTGTCGTGTGTCCATATCTGGCTCTGCCGGTATACTAACACTTCTATCCTTATTAATGCGCAAATTTTTACAACAAAATATGTTTATTCATATATATATATATACTTATACCAAATAAACTAAAATGAACAAATGCTTATTCTACTCTTAATTTTTCTCCTTGATACAAAAGTACAATTAGAATATGAGTTAATAATTAAGAGGAAATACACTTGTAATTCCTAAACCAGAATTAAGAGGCAACACAATTTTTAATCCTATTATTGAATAAAGGCTAATGGTATATATATTCTTCCCTGTAGTATTCAAATTAATTATCAAATCCAAAAGGGCGGTTCCCATTCCGAACCCAGGTTAGCGTCGCCGAAGATTAACCCATCAAAGCTGTTATCAGGAGATAAAGACTGAGTAGTAATGGGATTACTCATAAAATCATCAATATCTTGTTGCAGTTGCGAAGACGACAACGATGAAGTAGGAGATATGCTACTGGTTGTGGGTTGTTGTTGTTGCTGCTGCTGCTGCTGATATTGAGAATGTTGTTTCATTTCCATGCAAAGTAGGCCTACTAAATGAGCTTGTTGACACTGCATATTAACAATCTCTGCTTGAGATTTTGCTAATTGAGCTTGAAGATCACTAACTTGTTTATGAAGTTGACAAATTGTTCCGGCGCAACCGTAAACCGGATCTCTTATTCTCGAATTCGCTTCGTAAACCATACTACTGACTGCATCAACTCTTTGGGATTCAGGAAGTTCCTGATAATAAAAATCAAAACCAAAGTTAAAAAAATTAAAGGAAAAGCTAAAGTAAATCTCAATTTAGGTAATTCCAATTAGAGTTATAATTTTAGATATATATATATATAATTACCTGTAGCATTTTGATGATATTGCTAGCACCAAAAACTCTATGAGCGGTAGTAAACTTTAAGGGTTCAGTTGGTGGGAAATAAGGAGCTAGTACACATTTTTCGACACATCGCCGGCGGAGGATTTTACAGGCAGCACAAGGACTTACAATTACTTGAGGTGGAGATGGAGGTGAGGAATTGGAGATGGTAGTGGCAATGGAGGTCTCAGTTGATGAACCCATTCTAACAATGAAAAGTGCAGAGAGTTCTTTTATCAGAGAGAATTTCAGATTGAGGTGATGGTTTTGGTTTGTGGAGGGAGTGGACATATTTATA
>JAJJMC010010202.1:44893-62259 GCA_023531435.1 Papaver californicum
CCCCCCCCCCCCCCCCCCCCCCCCCCCCCCCCCCCCCCCCCGTGCCCATGGAAAACAGTGTAGAGAATGATGACATCATTTTTGAGAGGACGTGATGTCAGTGTTGAAATTAGTTACTACAGTAATGACACGTTATTATAACGATTAAAGATAAAGGGTTACATCGGCAAGGATCACAAAATTAGTATCCCCTTTAAATATCAGTATCTCCCTTCTCAATTATGATTATTATAGACGTAATTCTAATTTGGAGTTTGATATTTGGCGGATGGTTTCATGCATCGGCCGATATGACGTTCTATCGGCCATACGTATCTGTTGTATTGTACTGGTTGCTACTGACACAATATTTTCGTTTATATGTATCCTTTGTATTAGTTTGTATTGTCAAGTACGGCGTCAACGGAGTGATACAAGGTGATACCGACTAATATGAAGCAGGCAGTGAAATATTAGATGGTGTACCAGTTTTCACGATCGTTTTTGTTATGTGGAGAAGTTAATTTGAACTTTAGTATTTTTTATATTATTATTTTAGTTATTTTTATCATAATATTTTATTTAAATTATAATATTTTTTTGAGTTTAATAAATCAATAAATTTTATTTTACACATCTATTACATACTAAAGTGTATTTATACATCTAAATTTAATATGATGAAAGTCGCTAACACTTAATTTAGATAATTTCTTTAATTTCGGTCAATATTAGTTAGTCATTATTTAATGACATCACCATATCATGTCAATATCAATAAATACTAATACAAAATCGATATCTAATATGACAAACTATGGTATGACGTTTTAATTTGTATTGTTGCGTGATTGAAATTAATTAAAATAAGCACATTTTAAAAAAGGTTAATTAGAAAGGAAACAACCAAAAAACATATTTAGGAGTTAGATTCGTTTTGTAAATCCAAAATTAGCTGGAGATGGAAGAATATAAATGGTATTACCTTCGGTTTATCATAAGTTGATTCATGTGAGTTTGACGGTTGGTTGCGTCTTTATTAGGCGCATGTTATGTGTTTGGGTGAAGAATTTGCTTTAAATTTCTTTATCTCGTAAGTGATCAGTTCGGAGTTTGCATAAACACTGTATCTTTTTCAATTTAGAAGAATAAATTATTTTTTCTCTTAATTATATTAAATAATTTTATTTCAGTAAAATGATAAAATTGTTGAAAGCTTTATGTTCGGAAATCAAAGTTCATCAACAATCTAAACTGACAAAAAGAAAAATTAACTTAAACCAGATCATATACCAAACAAGGCTCATGGAAAAAGACATTGCATTAGGGATTATACTAGAGTGTGCTGGCTTTAATTTATTAGGCACACACTGGTGTTCACATCAAGAATCTGTTTCAACCAAACAGGTTCTTATCTCTCAATTTAATTGATTTTTAGTCATAAAGATGTGCCTTTTAATTAGTTTTCAAAAAGACCAGAAATTAAAAGACACATAATCACTTTAGAAGATAATTTGTTTAAAGACCTAACCCTTGACCAAAAAACATAAAGTGGAAGTTGTTTTCTACAAAAAAAAATAAAAATAAAAAAAAATCAGTTGGTTTAATAAGCGCATCAATACTTCGAAAAGCGGTAATAGTTAGTACGTGAACATTCCATTGAAGTCCAATAAAAAAAGAAAAGAAAGCTAATAATACAATCTCTCTTTTGATTAATTTATTTTAAAAACATTTGAATACACATATCCTCGTGGATTGTCAAAGTGTCAACATATATTAGCTAGTGTGTGTGGCAGTGAAGAATTATTTTATGTTTCAGATTTAAAGCAGATTTGAAGTGCACAAAATTGCTTTTGTTATAATGGCACACTTAAACAAATTTTAATTTCTTTTTAATAAAACAATATTTATATATATATATATATCATAATTTTTCACTTTGATCTAATTTTTCAAATAGATTTTAGGATATTGAACCGTTTTGAAATTTAAAGTAAACTTTTTAGGTCTAAGTGGTAAATTTATAGTAATTATGCAGATGTTCGATAACGGGGCACCATTTGGATCAAGAGACGAATTTAAAGTTACCGCACATATATTGGGTCACCTGATTTTGAAATATGTGGTAATTTGTGGATCATAATAATACAATTTAGGTTAAGCTTTACATTTTTGGGAGGCGAGATAAAATATTTGTCATAGTGACAAACTTTTAGTTTATGATGAAAGATTTTTCGCCATTAGGTACATTCCAAGTCCTACTTTATATTTTTAATGATAATGATAGATTTAAGGTCAAAAGGGTTATGAAACATATTTCGGGTCATAATGAAAGATTTTGATTCACGGGACAATTATGTATAAGGTGCAAATTTAGGGTCAAAAGGACCATGATACATATCTCGGGTCATGATTATTGCATACCAATTTGCACTTCATAATCTAAGTTTAGGATCATAAGTAAAATTTAGGTTCCAATGTAAATTTTGGGTCACAAGACATATTAAATCATCTGGTTGATTTTTGGCTACATACTAGATATTTAGTAAGAGGCAGCATTTAAGCTATGGGGCAGGTTCTATATCACTTCTAAAGTATCGAGTCACCGCAAGGCAAGGTAGATATTGGACTAGAAAGGAGATTTTGGAATGCGTCGATTTTTTGATCATAATGGTAATTTTGAGTTGCAATGCAAATCCTGATTTCATTAGATTGCTTAATTTTGCATTACAATTGCAGATTTTGTGTTACAATATGTGTTTTTTGTTGTTGTTATGTTTTGGTCATTGATACAAGGTCTTTGTGGCTTCTTAGGTCAAGTACTATTGTAGTATATTTCGTTTGGCTTTAGCTACATGATAATCAAGGGCAAGTGTTATGGCACATCTCTTGGCTATAACATAGACAAAAGTTTTGGCTTAGCTAGTGAGGGGAACAAATATGATCCCCATTTTAGATAAGAAATGGACGACGGAAACTCAGTTTACATCAAATAATTTTTGTCTTCAATTTTTAATTTATCTTTTCATATTTCTATTTTTTCTATATATATATTAAAAATCCGAGATATCGGATTTGAAAAACATTTAAAGAAAGCTGAGTCTTCGTATATTATGACGAATTTCCAAAATATACATTAAAAATCCAAAATATTACATCTGAAAAACACTTGATGGGAGATGAGTTTCCGTCACTATTGTTAGTAAAATAAAGAAGCACGACACGTGGAAGAAGATTAAGATAGGAAGCAATCAAATTAAAAAGAGCGAGAACCACATAATCAAATATCAAATAAGATATGGAACATTTCCCGAAAGCTGAACGATGAATTGCATGAAGGACACGTAAGATCGAGAAAGCTGAATTACATTGAACAAAACAAATAGCATTTAATGCTGTTTGATCGAGAAAGTAAAAGTAATGAGTACTTATATTATTTTAATGAGCGAGATGGAAGAAGTTTATAAGGATAGGAAGACACGTGTTGACTATGAAAAGCATCGTACCAAAAAATAATTTAGAATGATCTGACAACTATAAGATCTCACCGATCAGAAGATAAAATAAAGTAAAAGAACGATGGGCACGTCGAAATAAAATGGATCGAACCAAAGAAGAATCAATCAAAGAACGATGATGAGATCAGAAAAAATGACACGATGAATAAAGAGGGACCCAGCAAATAAATCTATAAATAGAAGAAATCAGACAACAAAGAAGGGGTCGGAAAAATTGGGAAAAAGGGAGAGAAACTTAGGAAGATCAAGAGGAGATTTCTAGGTATGAATTTATGGGGGTAACTGAATGAAATTAAGATTTTGTATTATATTTTGTTTAATTGAAAAGTGTAAAGATCATAAATCGAAAGTGATAAATCGGGTAATCATATGTATCAGATTTTATGAAAATGATTTATAAAATTATTATTAGGATGTTTCTTTATTACTCGATTTCAATCTTTAATTTACATATAAGAGTGTGATTGGTTGTTTAGTTGCAGAGATTTTTTGTCTAAACAATTTGGCGCTAGAAACAGGGAGGTTAAAGGATTTATCCTGCCTGATAAAGGAAAAATGGTTTTAATCTCAAAACTAAATTCTGCAAGAAACGAAAATTTTTTAGTAAGAAAAGAACGGATCTGGTTGTTAAAATTTTAAAGGAAAGGTTGAAAAATTCATTTTGCAAGATACATAAAATGAGTTTTAAGTTTATTTAGTTAAGTAAGGTTTTATATATTGAAAAAATTAGACTTGTGTTAGGGAGGGTTTACAGATAAATTAATGCGCAAAATTTCTTATGACTTTGATGCATAAGAATTTGTTTGACTGACTTTATAAAAAATATTTCTAGATATCGAAGAAGGAAGGCAATCAAGAAAGAAAAAAAAAATAGTTAAGAAACAACAGATTCTGAAAATTATGTCTCAAGACGCTAATTCCGGGAACCAAAATAGTAATGAAGGCTCGGGGAATAGACAAGAGGAAGGAAGTGAATTAAGACAACAACAAAGTAATGAAGGAAATCATACACCAAATGCAAGAGTTAACACCAAATACAGTAGTTCAGAATCCCTCTTCACATCATGGGAATTCTCGAAATGAGGTAAGTCACGTACAGGATTTATTAGAAGAAATAAATGAAATGAGAAAAGAACAAAGAGCAAGCAACCATCAAATTGAATTGTTAGCAAAAGAAAATCAAGTTTTAAAAGATGCAATTCAGCTGGAACAAAGACCAGCTGTGACAGAAATACGAAATCAGGAGGCAGTGTCAAGAAGACAAATGTCAAGAAATGAACAACAGAATCCAGATCAAAGAATGGTGTTAGTAGGATTGACATCTCGAGCGAGAAGGCAACAAGAAAATCAAGAGATTCAACAAACCCAATGGGAAAAATGTTCGGAAGCGATGGAACAAATGAAAGAAGAGATTAAAGGATTAAAAAATAAAGAGGGGGAAGAATAGAAGAGGTATTAAAAGAAGCAAAACGAACACCGTTAGCACGCCATTTGACGTGTATGCCATTACCAAGGGAGTATAATATTCCAGTGTTCGAATGTTACGATGGTACTAAGGATCCAACGTCACATTTAAAATATTATAATCGGTTGATGTCACGGTGGGACGATCATGAAGCAATCATGTGCAGATGTTTTCCATCAAGTTTAAAAGGAACAGCATTGTTGTGGTACGATGGGTTACCAGAAAATTCTATCCATAATTACGCACAGTTGGTGAGGAAATTTCTTGAGGCATACATGTATAACAAACCAGTTGACTCAGGGGAAGACAGGCTTTATTCTTTAACATCTTGGCCAGAAGAATCAATCCGATCATATAAAGTTAGATGGCATACAATATGTCAAGCAATAGGTGAAATAGACCCAATAACAGCTATTAACCATTACAAGTGGGGAATTACTGATCGGAAGAGCCAGCTTTTTGTTGAAATTCACCGAAATAATCCAAAAACTGAAGGCGAGTTAAGGGAAATAATAGAAACATGTGAAAGGATCCAAGACATACAGGAGCAGGGTTCGAGAATTACTTCGAGTTGCCAAAAAGATACAAGGAGAACAAATTCAGTTGAGGAGTCGCCGGAACAGAAAAGGAAATTTCCTCCAAAGTTTGAATCAAGAGAATCAAAACATCCTCGACAAGGGAATAGTAAAAACTTTGCTCAACAATTTCGAGAAAGAACTTTTACTAAGCTTAATATTTCATATCTCGAATTATTCAAAATTTTGAAGAATAAGCCAGATTTTCAATGGCCAATGACAAAGGGTAATCAGCCAGAGTTTACGCAACATTCAAAAGATTATTGTGAGTATCATAGCTATAAAGGGCATACAACCAACAACTGTAGGAATTTTATAACATTAATACAAAGAATGGTCGATGCTGGGGAGTTGAAGGAATTTTTTCAGAAGATCGAACCAACAATGAAACAAGATAATGGCAAAGCAATACACATCTCGTATAATAAGCAAACAATTGATATGATATCATACACAGAAAAAAATGATACAGATTTGAATGTAGCAATCAATAAGAAATTGTGCAAGAGAGTTCGGAACCTTGAGGTCTTTAAAGTTCAAGGAAGACAAGCAGAATTATGGGAAGATTGGATGGCATGTCCATTGACATTTTCTGCACAAGAAATAAACCAAGAAATTGAAAAGCATAATGATCCTCTTGTGCTAACATTATTGATGTCAGGCTGGAATGTAAAGAAAATACTCTTGGATGGGAGCAGCTGATTAAATGTGTTGTTCTATAATACATTTTGTAAAATGGGTTTTAAAGAAGATCAGTTGATTTTATCGCGATACATCATCTTTGGGTTTAATGGTTTAGCTTCAAAACCAAAGGGAGATATTGATCTTGAAGTTTCAGCTGGACCGATCAATGTTCTGACAAGGTTTAGTGTCGTGGATGCACCATCACCATACAATGCTATAATCAGAAGATGATGGATTCATCAACTGAAGGGAGTAGTATCAACTTACCATCAATATTTGCGGTTTCCGACACCGCAAGGAGAAATGGAGATAAATGGTGATCAAGAAGATGCCAAGTTTTGTATAATGGCAGAGATAAAAATGAATGAGGAACGGGAGCATTTACAACATGAAAATAAAAAAGAACGAAGAGACAAGGCAAAGGAGGGAGAAATAAATCAATATCTAGAAAAGAATGCAAAAAATAAAACAATAAGTGAAAAAGGAGAGAGCAGTCAGAGTCAGGAAAATTTGGTAAACCAGCACCATGAAGGGACGATGTAGCAATTAAAGGGGACCCCAACTCCAATTGGGATTCCAAAACCAGTTTTCACGCCAGTAGAAGAAACAAAAATAATCAATATTGGCACTGCAGAGTTGCCCAAACAAGTGCGAATTGGGATGTTAATAAGAATGGATTTGGAACAACGGTTAATTAAATTGCTTTGTGAGTTTGTATATATATTCGCTTGGAGAATGGAAGATATGCCGGGGATCGATCCCAGTATCGTACAGCACGAATTAAAGATACGTTCCGATGCAATTCCATTTCGACAACGGATACGAAAGGTCGCACCAGAATACCATGAACCAGTGGAAAACGAACTAATAAAACTTTTAAATGCAGGGTTCATTCGGGAAGTGCGATACCCCACATGGATTTCTAATATGGTGATTGTCCCGAAAAAGAATGGTGGAGTAAGAATTTGTATAAATTTTACTAATCTAAAAAAAGCATGTCCAAAGGATACTTATCCGCTCCCGAACATCGATCAGTTAGTTGATGCTGTTGAAGGACACAAAATGTTATCATTTATGGATGGACAATCTGGATACAATCAGATAGCACTAGCAGAAACAGATCAGGAACACACAACCTTTTTCACTCCACCGGGATTGTATTGTTACACTATAATGCCATTTGGATTACGGAATGCAGGGGCAACATATCAGCGATTAGTGGATGCAATATTCAAACCATGGATTGGGAAAACTTTGGAAGTTTATGTGGATGATATGCTAGTAAAAAGTAAATTATCTGATAATCATTTGCAGAACCTTGCTGAAATTTTTGGTACATTACGAAAATATAAAATAAAAATAAATCCAGAGAAATGTATTTTTGGTGTTACTTCAGGGCGATTTTTGGGGTATCTGGTTACAAAAAATGGAATTCAAGTTGATCCAGCAAAGATCCAAGCAATAACAGATATGCCGTCACCAAACAGTATAAAAAGTGTACAGAAATTAAATGGGTGTTTGGCTGCACTAAGTAGGTTCATTGCGAGATCATCGGAACGATGCAAGCCCTTTTTTGATGTACTTAAGAAGAAAAATAAATTTGAATGGAACGATCGTTGTGAACAAGCATTTCAAAGTATAAAATTGCATCTCGCTACGTTGCCAGCATTACAAAAACCAGAACCAGAAGAAATATTAACTTTGTACATAGCAGCAACAGAAAATTCAATCAGTGGGGTAATGGTACGAACAAATGAGAAGATTGAAAAACCAATATATTACATCAGCAAAACTCTGAACTCAGCAGAAAGGAATTATACCAAGATTGAACAACTTATTTTGTCAGTAGTATTTGCTACTCAGAAGTTACGCGCTTACTTTCTTACTCATTATGTTCGTATACCAACCAAAGCACCGTTGGAATCAGTTCTAAAAAATACGGGGAAAGTAGGAAGAATAAGGAAATGGAATGCTCAGCTAGAACAATTCAACATTATTTATGAAATGCAAACTGCGCAGAAATCTCAAATTCTAGCTGATTTCCTGGCAGATTTTCCAATCGAGGAAGAATATGAAATTCAAGGGTTAGCAGGATGCGAAGAAGAAGATCCATTAGATATTTTGGATTCAAATAATTCACAACGATGGGAAGTTTTTGTTGATGGGTCACGAAATAAAGAAGGAGCAGGGATAGGTATCGTGATTACAGCACCAAGGGGAGAACGTTTGGTACATTCATTTCGTCTTGAGTTCGAAGAACATACGAATAACATAGTAGAATATGAGGCAGTGGTCCATGCTCTCAAACTCATTATTGAATTAGGAATAAGTGATGTTAGACTCACAAGTGCTCACAGTTGGTAATTCGACAAATCGGGTTAAAGTATCAAACGATTGATGAGGACATGGAACGATATAAAAATCTCGTACAGAATTTAGCAGATCATATTCCAAACATTGTTTTTCGACATTTGTCCCGTGAAAAGAATCGACATGCTGATGCACTTGCCTATGTTTCATCCATGATAAATGATCCAACCGCTAAAGCAGTAAAAATTGGAAGAATATATGAGCTATCCATAAGAGTACAGGTATTAAATAACATAGAGGAAGATGGTGTGATGGAAGAAGTCGATGACCCAGCAATACGGAACGCCACACCTGTACCGCAATAAGAATATGACCAATCAAATGAACCAGATTGGAGAATCCTGATACATCAATATTTACAAAATAAATTGTTACCAACAGATTCTAAAGAAGCAATGAAAATTCAACTCAAGTCAAATAGTTACCAACTCCGGGATGGAATTCTTTATCGAAATTCTTTTCTTGGAACGTTATTTCGATGTTTATCTCAAAAAGAAGGATTGCGAATTCTCAGAGAAATACATTATGGAGATGCAGGAAATCACAGTGGAAGACGATCGCTAGCATTAAAAGCAAAAATGCAAGGCTACTATTGGATTTCCATGTTAAAGGATTCGGAAAAAATGGTTCGAAGGTGCGAAGAATGTCAGCGATTTGCGAAGAAAATCAAAGCACCAGCTACAGAGTTGAATTCGATACTTAGTCCATGGCCATTTGCAAAATGGGGAGTTGATATAGTTGGACCATTAGTTGAAGGAACAAAGAAAATGAAATATTTAATTGTAGCTACCGATTATTTTACCAAATGGGTAGAAGCGAAAGCATTAGCACGAATCAGAGATGTTGATGTTTTTACGTTTCTATTCGAGAATATCATTTGTAGATTTGGGATTCCCGCAGCAATAGTTTCAGATAATGGAAAACAATTTCAAGGAAAGAATATCGATATGTTATTTGAAGCATTTAATATTCAAAAACATAAGTCCACACCCTTTTATCCACAAAGCAATGGGCAAGCAGAGTCCACAAATAAAACAATCGCAATAAATTTGAAGAAAACATTGGATGGACATTATAAAAAGTGGTGTGAACAATTACATAACACATTATGGGCATATAGAACCACAAGAAAAACTTCAACTGGAGAATCACCTTATCTTCTTACCTATGGAACGGAAGCGGTAATACCAACAGAAGTTATTTTACCCACAACCAGAACGGAAGCTTGGGAAAAGAATCTTAATTCAGATCTTATGTTACAAAAGTTGGATGATTTGGAAGAAAAAAGAGAGGTGGCACTCCAGAAGGTGGAAAATTTTCAAATAGGATTGGCTCGAGAATACCACAAACGCGTAAAATCACGAAACTTTATCCAAGGTCAGTATGTTTTACGACAAATAACGGAACACCAAAAGGACAAAAGTGCAGAAAAATTCGCACCAACTTGGGATGGTCCATACATAATTCAAGCATCTGCAGGGCCAGGATCGTACTATCTTCAGAATATGCGAGGAGAAATTTTACAGCATCCATGGAATGCACAATACCTAAAGCTTTACTATCCGTAAATAACAATGAAGTGTTGACACAAAATAAAGGTATATAGCCTTTTAATTCAGTAAATTCTTTTATAATTTAATTATTCCAGGAACATCATATTCTGAAAAAACGCTACGATTATCGATATAATCAAAATTTCATTATCCCAGGAACATCATATACTGGAGAGCGCTCAAAATTACTCCAGGAACATCTTATTCTGGATAGCGTTACGATTGACGACACAATCATATATAAAAGGTAAACATCCTTAAAGAATTTCATTAAAAACGAAATTCTTATAAAGAAGGGGTTCCTAATTATTGGTTTATCAATTTTCAGAGTACAGTTCGGGACCAACCTTGTATCTTACCCCTGGCTCGGGTTTGTTTCGTATGTGTGGGATCTCGAATAACATGACTTGAGGTAAAATACACTTCAATTCATGGTACTTAGAAAATCATATGATAACCAAAAGATTACTTAACCAAATTTTCTTGTGCAGGAAACAATGTTAAAAACATATCAAAATAAAGAAGAAGTAAGTTACGAGAGAAAATTCTTGATTAAGGAAAGTCAGACAAAACACAAAATGATGAAGCTGACAACAGACAAAGTCATAAAAGACATGATCAAGCATCGGGAGGATTGGATCGAGATGGTGGTGGCGGAACTGTGGGCACATTGGTACATTTACTAAGCAATGAAGGATCGGACTGTGCACGCTCTACAGCAGTATTAAAGGACATTGCAATTTTCGCTTTAGCATCTTGTCTAACCCAATGAACAAATTCACGCCCAAAGCTGATTTCTTGTTGAAGCTCTTCAATCTTTTGTTTATCTTTTTCTATTTGAACACCCAGACGCAACCTTTGATCTTTTTCTGCATTTAATTCTGTAATTAACCCTTCAGATTTTGAATGCAATGATACAATTTCTCGTTCACGGGCCTCAACCTTAGAAAATTCAACATTCAGTTGAGCTTGTAAATTCCGGATTTTTGTTGCACTAAGAGCCACGTTATTTTCAGAAATCTTTAACTCTTTAGTGATGTTTTTTACTGTATCATTCGCAACATTGAGTTCAGTCTCTACTAGTGTTGCATGATAGACACATTTTAGTGTCTAAATTGCACCTTAATTTCTAGTAAGTTAGTATTCGATTTTGTGTCTATTACGTGTTTTTATGCTTTTGTAGGTACATTAGAAGAATAAAGATTTATGGAAAAATTGGCTCAAAAAATGTTAAAGGCACCCGGAAAAATGGATCAAGGCACCCACACTTTGGATTGGGGCACCCTTGGATCGGGCTGAGCTGGATCGGGTCAACCCAGCGAGTCGAATCGGCGAGTCAACCCAGCGATCCAGCGAGTCAAATCGGCCGAGTCGCTGGTTAACTCATCGGGAAGTCCTGTTGCAAACAGGAAAAGGATTTGGTTGCGACTTTTGGCTTGTTTTCGGCAATTAAAGATGACTCATTGCGATTAGAGTTGGAAGAAATCAAAAGACAGTGAAAAATCCCGTGAAATCAGCTCGGGAAACCCAATTTTGGCCGGAATCAGGACTCGGTTCCTGTTTGAGTTTGATTTGAAGATTGGAGTGATTTGAGAGAGTTCTATTAGGTTTAGAACTCTCTCTAGGGTTTGTTAAGCCTATAAATACCAAGAGATTCGAAAAAAAAAAAACCCTAGAGAAGAAATCAGAGCAATTCCGGCCACTTCCGGTCGCAGCCGGTCACCTGCTGCTGGTCCGGCCGGCGTGTTCTTCATCAGCCACCATCGGAGAAGACGACTCAGCAACATTTATATCTGTTGCTGATTCAAACTGCTCCTGTTGCCTATTCCTTACCATTTATTGCTTAGAAACACTTCTGTAACGGCTGAACCCTGTTCTTCAACACTTATAAACGTATCTGTTCAGCTGTTGCACTATTCTTTAACCTTGTAATCAACTTTTTGAGCAATGAAAAGGTCTTTTGAGCAAGTTTTCTTCACCATGAGCTAAGTCTATTTACTGGGATGATGGATAAGGTAATTTTCTCAATTTTATGTGATTTAATTATTTTCTAATAATTATTTATAATTCTTTTGTTATTAGAATTGCATAGTTTTAAATAGTGAAAACGGTTTTCTTTCAACAGTTGTGCTTTTGCTTGATGGATTATGCTTGGTTAATTAATTTTGATAGTCCATTCTTGTGATTAACCTCTGTTTGTTAGCATAACAAAACCAATTTTGGCAATTACTTGTGCTTCAATTAATTTAAAAAGAATTATCTGATTAATCACATAGGTTGTTAGAATTACCTGATTCCTGATTCCTGGTCCTTTTAAAATTATTCAAAAATCATCTTTAGGTTATTTAGTCTTTTTCATACTCCTGGAATTTTCTAGAGTTAATTAAAATCATTATTTTCTAAAATCATTACCTTTACAAGTTCGAGAATCGAACCTTTATTTACCACTTCTAAAATTACATCAATTTTTGGCGCCGGCGACGCGGACTTGTTTTTAGGTTTAGGGTTTTAGATTTATTTTTAGATTTTATTTTTAGTTTTATTATTTTACTTTGTTCTATTTTACGTTTCTTTTGGTATTTCTCCTTTTTGCTACAGGTTGAATTTTTGATCGAAAAAAGAAGTAAGCCAAAGTTTTGGAATTAAAGCTAAAGACTTGGAATTAAAAAGGGAAAAGCTTAAAGAACGAAAAAGAAGATCGAAGATTTTATTTTATTTTTCTTAATTAGATTTTTAGTTTATTTTAATTAGTTTTAATTAATTTAGAAAATTGTATTAGGGTTTTTATTATTTTTGTAATTTTTCTTTTATTTTCGGACACTTTTGGACATTATTTTTGGACTTTGGACATTTTATTATTTTTAAACCCTACGGAAGGGTAGTTAAATATCAAACTGTGTGCAGGGACGGACGACAATTACGATATTGTCTCGGCCCTTCGGGTTCGCACACTATTAAAAAGGATATTAGTGGCCCGAGTCGACTTCAACGGTTCGTCGTCCGTCTAGTACGGGAGGTAAATTTCGACCAACCCACGAATCTCCTGTCAGTGGGTTTTCTGGACGCCTTTGTATGCATATATGTTGAGGACTGAATACGGAACTTAATTTCTCCATAGTAAAGGGCAAGGCCTGGCCATACAAGATAAGGTTTCGGATTTCATCACCGTCTCCTTCTTGCCCGCCTTAGGAAAACGAAACCTACGCGAACCTAAGCCTAAAATCTTGACTAGAAAGAGACCGATAGGGTAACGAGCTTATAGGAAAATCGATCGGAAGGACTGTATTGGTTACCTTATTAGCCTAACTCAAAAAGCAGGAAGATTAGATTAAAGTTGATTAGAGCCGCCCTGTAACCCAGGGAAGCGTTGCCAAAGAGACAGGGGTATCAAAGCTCCATTGAGCTTCTCCTGTTTCTCTTCAACTTGATTTAACTCGGATTGTTCGGAGAGGTTCGCTAAAATTGTAACCAGCTGCCTTTTGAAAGAATAGAAGCTGGTCTAGAAACAATCTAAGTGGAACCATCATGCTTGTTGTTTGCTAGACTTAGGTTTGATTTGGTTGAGTCAGGGCACGATTGTGTTTGATTAATTTCTTGTTAGGATTTTTGCATGCCAAGAACGCCCTTAAGGCGAACTTGGAATAGAGACCCTCAAGGTAGGACTTGTAGGTTCATCTTAACCTTGAGAAGTCAACTGAGAGTGAAATAGTCACTCCCGAGACCGTGTCAGCAATGACAACTCTGAAGGATTTGTGGAATCCAACCAGGACCTTACGTCCATCTTGCATCAAGTTAGCCCCTACTGAAGCGAGCGACGAACTGAAACCCAAAATCATCCAAATGCTTCCATTATTCTTAGGAAAAGAGAACGAGAATCCTTATTTTCATGTTAGGGAGTTCGAGGAAATATGTAGCACAATCAGGGTTAGAGACTTGAATGACGAGTCTATTAAACTTAGACTATTTCCCTTTTCACTAAGAGATAGAGCCAAGTCATGGTGGTATAGCTTGGCCCCTCAGTCGATTGAGACCTATGCCCAACTTACTTCATCTTTTATTCAGAAATTCTTCCCTAAGAACAGAATATCCTCAATTAGGCAGAAAATTTTCACGTTTTCTCAACAAGAGGGAGAGTCTCTGTATGTTTATGTAGAAAGGTTCAACGACTTAGTGTCCCAATGCCCAGACCACGGTTTAGATGAGTTAAGTCTAGTTCAGATTCTCTATGAGGGTTTGGATTATGCAACTGTAACCTTGGTTGAGTCCTTGTCGATCGGAGAATCCGACAGTAAGACTCCTGCTGAGGCGATGCAATTTCTGAGTGACATCGCCGAGAAAACCCAGCAGTGGGAGAGCAATAGAAATCCCAACCCATTAGAATCCTTATCTAGAAGGCTAGAACTGGTCGAAATGAATCAAACTAGTAGTTTAGAGCCCCAACCCAATCCAAGAGGCGTCAATGAAATGGCGACGGGTGAGAAATCATCAAGTCACGTGAATGCAGTCACGACCCTCAGGAATGGTAAATTGGTGGACAACGGGGTAACTGGGCCTGATAGTGGACATACTGTAGTTCACCCTGACCCAATAGCCGAAGAGACTGATAAAGTCTCTGATGAGCCTGAGGAAACCCCTCGGGCCACTGATTTTATGCCTAGAGCCCCTTATCCAAGGTTGTTAGCACCTACTAGGAAGGACCCCAGCTTAGAAACTGTCAACATGATAGAGACACTAGTTCAGGAGACATTACCAAACACTTTGATAGAAGACCCATTAGAGAAATGTCGAGCCCACTTTGGATTAGATTTTCATGAGTTGGACTTTAAGCATGACCCACCAGATACCCTGATAAGTAGTAAGTTAGGCCCATCAGAAGAGAAATCCAAACCGTCTAGTGAGATGGAGCTTAGGCCCAACCTATTAGAAGATCCATTAGAGAAATGCCTAACCAACTACAGATTTAATGGCGATAATGATAGGGTTATTGATGAGGTGCGTACTTTGTTAGGCTTTGCACCACCGGATTGTAATTTAGAAGAAGCAGTTGACTATTTTCGAGAATCTAACGATCCGGAAATGAGGGAAATTGTTATTAGTCTATCTAGAGACACTGAAAACTCTAAGTTTGGGGGTGACTATCATTCTCCATGTGCTATACCATTAACTCTTAAGAAGGTCCCTAGCTTGGGACCTGACATAGGTACCGCTGCAATTTTACGAGATCATCCTCCAACTAGATTTACCGATCCTCAGTTGCCAGAAACCCATCCTCTGGTCGATGTGGTTTACCTAGATAGGGATCAAGGTGTACTCAGATCGTTTATCCTCTTAGCTTGCTGCAGTTTACTTCTACCGTGGGGCACACTATTTGATTCAGATGACCCACAGTTGTTCCGATTATTGCTATATGATTTAAGGGGTGACTAATTCTTTTCTAGTCTGGCTGAAGACTTTAAACTTAGCACTTCTTGGGAGGTAACCCATGCTCAGGCATTCAGGTACTATCTTTCTGACTCCCTTACTTTTACTCTTTTGGTATTGTTCTTTACTTAGAAACATTGAGGACACTGTTTAATTTAAGTTTGGGGGTATTGGGAGACTTTTTAAGATTAATAAGATTTGGAATTTAGAAGCATGTGAACAATTCAGGGTGACACTAACCACTCTAGGTAGATGGAAACTTAGCCATTTTGCTATAAGGATTGGTGTGCCCAGCTAGATGGTCTATTCATAAAGGAGACAGAGTTCAGGTGTTAGAAATAACATGATAGTTGTCACCACCACATCACGTTCTGTTCTATTATTCGCAATTTCGTGTTTCTCTGAGAGTATTGGTGGGTCCTAGCATCGACATGTTAATTAGCACTGGAATGACATTGAGTGTGTTGAGATCATGCCCCACATGAATAATACGTTAGTGTTTTAGAGTTATGTGTGTGGTCCCCCTGTCTCCGTCGCCTAAGCAAGCGTGGAACGCAGGATCCATGGGAACTTGTAAATATTTTAGTTAATAGTAACCGTTGAAAATAAATGGGGAGTATCTCGACACACTAGGTTTCATCTTGGTACTGACCTTCAGACAGATATGGGACACATCGTTCGCCTCAGTCAACATTTGCGACCTTCTACAGTCTACTTTCATCTTCTAAGTCTTTTCATGTGATGGGTGGTTAGATAACTGTCTGAGTAGAACTCTGTTGTCTTAGATATGAATTTTAGTATGCTTGAGTTAACACTCGTGTACAGTGATTGGATTCATAAAGGGTAATGGTCCCTATAGCCGATTATCTAAGTAGCCAACTAACTAGCTTGTTTAGTGTCTACCCTTAATCGTTCACGTGTTGCTAAGATCTAGATCCAGGTTTTGTGGGTAAACCTCTTGTAAACCCCCACGAGACAAAACTCGTCCACTAGGGACACCTAGGAGTTTAACGGCTTACTGCATATGCTAAATGTAGTCGCGATTCCTGCGAAAGTGAGTTAGGATTTTTACTTTATTTTTAGAGTAGTTTGCTCGAGGACTAGCAAAATAGTAAGTTTGAGGGTATTTGATAGACACATTTTAGTGTCTAAATTGCACCTTAATTTCTAGTAAGTTAGTATTCGATTTTGTGTCTATTACGTGTTTTTATGCTTTTGTAGGTACATTAGAAGAATAAAGATTTGTGGAAAAATTGGCTCAAAAAGTGTTAAAGGCACCCGGAAAAATGGATCAAGGCACCCACACTTTGGATTGGGGCACCCTTGGATCGGGCTGAGCTGGATCGGGTCAACCCAGCGAGTCGAATCGGCGAGTCAACCCAGTGATCCAGCGAGTCAACTCGGCCGAGTCGCTGGTTAACTCATCGGGAAGTCCTGTTGCAAACAGGAAAAGGATTTGGTCGCGATTTTTTGGTTGTTTTCGGCAATTAAAGATGACCCATTGCGAATAGAGTTGGAAGAAATCAAAAGACAGTGAAAAATCCCGTGAAATCAGCTCGGGAAACCCAATTTTGGCCGGAATCAGGACTCGGTTCCTGTTTGAGTTTGATTTGAAGATTGGAGTGATTTGAGAGAGTTCTATTAGGTTTAGAACTCTCTCTAGGGTTTGTTAAGCCTATAAATACCAAGAGATTCGAAAAAAAAAAAAACCCCTAGAGAAGAAATCAGAGCAATTCCGGCCACTTCCGGTCGCCGCCGGTCACCTGCTGCTGGTCCGGCCGGCGTGTTCTTCATCAGCCAC
>JAJJMC010010202.1:82259-127800 GCA_023531435.1 Papaver californicum
AAGGATCGCAAAATGGAACGCCCAGCTAGAACAATTCAACATCATTTATGAGTTGCAAACCGCACAAAAATCTCAAGTTTTAGCTGACTTCCTTGCGGATTTCCCGATTGAAGAAGAATATGAAATTCAAGGTCCGATAGGTGGAAAAAAAGAAATTAACTTATTTAAAACTTTTTCATTAAAATTTTCATCACATTAATAATTCATTTTTTATCTATGTTAAAGGATTACCAGGATGCGAGGAAGAGGACCCACAAGACATTCTGAACTCAACAAATTCTCAAAGGTGAGAAGTCTTTGTTGATGGGTCCCAAAACAAGGAAGGAACAGGAATTGGCATTGTGATTACTGCACCAATGGGAGGGCGAATGACACATTCATTCCGTCTTGAGTTTGAAGAACATACAAACAACATAATAGAATATGAAGCTGTGGTTCATGCTCTAAAACTCATCATCGAGCTAGGAATCAGCAATGTTTGACTCACAAGTGATTCACAGTTGGTAATTCGACAAGTTGAATTAAAATATCAAACACTTGATGAAGAATTAGTACAATATAAAAACCTTGTTCAAATCTTAGCAAATCAAATCCCAAACATTATTTTTCGGCATCTGTCCCGAGATAAAAATCGACATGCTGATGCACTGGCATTCATTTCCTCCATGGTAAACGATCCTAATATCACATCAATAAAAGTTGGAACAATATATGAACCATCTATCCAGATAAAAGCACTTCATAACATAGAAGGAGATGTGTTAGAAGAAATTAATGATCCCGCAATACAAAATGCCCCATCTATGCCTCAACAAGTAGATGATCAACCAAGTGAACCAGATTGGAGGATTCCGATTCATCAATATCTACAAGATAACATATTGCCTTCAAATTCTAAAGAAGCAAGAAAAATTCAACTCAAATCGGATAATTACCAGCTTCGGGATGAAATTTTGTATCGTAAATCATTCCTCGGGCCATTATTCCGATGCTTATCACAAAAGGAAGGTATGCGGATACTCAAAGAAATACATTATGGAGATGCGGGAAACCACAGTGGAAGGCGTTCACTCGCATTAAAAGCTAAAACCCAAGGTTATTATTGGATATCCATGCCTAAGGACTCAGAAAACATGGTACGAAGGTGTGAAGAATGTCAACGATTCGCAAAGAATATCAAAGCACCTGCCACAGAGCTTAATTCTATACTCAGTCCATGGCCATTTGCGAAATGGGGGGTAGATATTGTTGGTCCGTTAGTTGAA
Organism: Papaver californicum; assembly: GCA_023531435.1. NCBI lineage: Eukaryota > Viridiplantae > Streptophyta > Magnoliopsida > Ranunculales > Papaveraceae > Papaver > Papaver californicum. The sequence continues at coordinate 83,525 of JAJJMC010010202.1, forward strand.
GGGACCAAAAAGAGAAAATATTTAATAGTGGCCACCGATTATTTTACCAAGTGGGTAGAAGCTAAAGCATTAGCTCGGATCAGAGACTCCGATGTGTTCACATTTTTATTTGAAAATATCATATGTAGATTTGGGATTCCAGCAGCCTTAGTTTCTGATAATGGACAGCAATTTCAAGGAAAGAACATTCATATGCTATTTGAAGCATATAACATTCAGAAACACAAATCCACACCATTTTATCCCCAAAGTAATGGACAAGCTGAATCCACAAAAAAAACAATTGCAATAAATCTGAAGAAAACATTGGATGGATATTACAAACATTGGTGTTAACAATTGCATAATACATTATGGGCGTATCGCACCATAAGAAAAGAATCCACTGGAGAATCACCATTCCTTCTTACCAACGGGACAGAAGCAGTTATACCAACATAAGTCATCCTACCTACAACTAGAACAGAAGCATGGGAGAAAAATCTAAATTCAGATTTAATGTTACAAAAGTTGGATGATTTGGAAGAAAAAAGAGAGGTGGCACTCCAGAAAATGGAGAATTATCAAAGAAGGTTGGCACGGGATTACCACAAAAGGGTCAAGTCACGAAACTTTGTCCAAGGACAATATGTTTTACGACAAATCCCAGAATACCATCGGGACAAAAGTGCTGGAAAGTTCGCACCAACCTGGGACGGTCCGTACGTAATACAAGCATCAGCGGGACAAGGATCATACTATCTTCGGAATATGCAAGGAGAAATCTTACAACATACATGGAACGCACAATACTTAAAGCTTTATTATCCATGATTAATAGCACAGCTATGGTGGCCAATACAGGTATAAAAGTATTTATTCAATACTTTATCTAATAATAAAATTCTTTATGAAGTTATACTTAAAATAAGAATCAATTCCAGGAACATCTTATTCTGGAAAACGCTACGATTGGCGACATAATCAAAATTCAAATCCAGGAACACCTTATTCTGGAAAGCGCTACGATTGGCGACATAATCAAAATTCAAATCCAGGAACACCTTATTCTGGAAAACGCTACGATTGGCGACATAATCAAGATTCAATTACTCCAGGAACATCATATTCTGGAAAGCGCTTACGATTAGCGATACAATCGTAATATCAACAAAGAGGTAAATATCCTTATAGAATTTTAATAATTCAGAAATTCTAATAAAGAAGGAATACCTAATTTATGGTTATCATTTTCAGAGTACGTTCGGGACCAACCATGTATCTTACCCCTGGCACGGGTTTGTTTCGTATGTGTGGGATCTCGAATTACATGTTTTGAGGTATATATACTTTGATCCATTGTACTCATGAAACAATATGATTAACCTAAAGATTTCATAAATATCATCTCTTATGCAGGGACAATATTAAGAGCATATCCAAGCACAATAGCAGAAAATCACAAAATGATGTTTCCAACTACAGTATGTCAAAATTCAAAATACAAAAGGATCGGGATACAAGAAAAGAATATCAAGAGATGAAGCTATGAGCATTAGAGTAAAGAACAAGTACAACTAGGCTTCGGAATTGGAGCGTCGGGAGGGTTGAGGAGGAACTACCGGGACGGTAGCGCGACCATTCAAAACAGAAGGATCGGCTTGAGCACGATCCAAAGCAGAATTAAATGACATTGCAATTTTTTCCTTGGTATCTTGTCTCATCCAGATTATATAAGCATGCATGTAACCAATTTCTGATTGAAGATCTTTAATTTTTTGCTGATCTTTTTATACTTGATCTTTTTCAGCATTTAATTCCTTTAATAGCTCTTCAGATCTTGATTGTAGTTTTATAATTTCCTGTTCACAAGCTTCGCGTTTCAAAGTTTCAGCATTCAACTGAGATTGCAAATTCCGAAGCTTTATTACACTCAGAGCTACGTTTTTCTCTGAAGTCTTCAACTCTTCAGTAATATTTGTTATTGTGTTATTTGCAATATTGAGTTCAGCTCCTGCTACTGTTGCTCGTGCATTAGCTTCGTTGACCTTCTTTTCTAGCCCTGAATACCAGAATAAGTATCAGATAAACCATATAATACCCTCAATAAAACAAGCACGTAACTCAAGCATATACCTCTAGCTACAGACTTAAACTCTGCTTCTTTAAGGGTTAAAGTTTTCAGAGCTTCCTGATATTTTGATTCAGCTCTATCACGTCTCCAAGTATTCAACTCAATACTATCGGACAACTGAGCTAATTTCCCTTTAACCAATTCTATTTCCATAGTTACTTCTCTTGCATGATTGTTCAACTGAGTCATCCTACGCTGGAACCTAAACAGGGATTCCAAGTCTCCCACTGATCCCATAAATGAATTTCAAAACTTCAAAAAAAAAAAAAAAAACAAAGTGTGGTACGAACCTATAGAGGTATGAACCCAAAATAAGTACGAACTAAGAGGTAAAGAACGAACCTTGATTCTGACTTTGAAGCTTTTGATTTTGATCCTCAAAATTTTGAAGTTGTTGTTGTTGATGTTGTTGTTGTTCTTGTTGTTGCTGTTGTTGTTGTTGAAGTTGTTGTTGAAGATAGTTATTTTGCTGCTTGAGATTTTCAATTTCTTGCTGCAAATCATCATTTCCGCGCTTCATCGTTGCTTCATACTTGAACATCAGCTCCATCATTGTGGCCCGAGCCTTATAAAACTTGTACGCAGCAAATATGCAATCGGTACCATATTTAAGCTGAGCAAGAGCTTGCTGCGGAAAAGAATATGATGGACCCTCTGTAACAGTCAGAACTTCATTTAAAAAAGAAGGAAGACTAAGTGGGAACGATTGATCGTAACACTCGCTTTCGAACCAAGCGTCCCGAGCATCCCCCAGTGGAACAACACCAAATGAAGTCCGCAGCCTAGCCATTGAAGAAGTATCAGATTTCAATGGATCGTGACATGCGGAAGTATTCAGAAATCCTTTAGAAAAAAAGCATTGAAAAGCTTCGTCTTCATCACCAGCAAGAGTGATTCCTTCATTCACTTCAGAGAAGGACCATTGAGTAGAAGGTTCAGCATCAGGCATGTCAACATCGGCTCTATCAGCATTAGTGGCAGATTGAACTAATGTCCCGATGGGTGCATTTGATTCATGAATAACTCCAGAAGCATTTTCATCCACAAGGAGGCTCGGGACATTAGGGACATCTGTAGCTGAAGTACTAGGAGCTATGTTTTCAACATTCGCTTCTTCAGAAACTTCATTTCTCTTTTCTTCTACAACAACATCAACAACAACATTTTCTTTTTCAGTATTTTCTTCAACGGTAACAGCTTCGTTCATTTCCTCAATATTTTCTTCAACAACAATATCATCTGCTTCTTCTTGAGGTAATCCAGTAAAGACTGTTATTGTACCACTACTTGAAGCGATTGGCTCTATGTCAAAGGTATAAGGAAGGGGAAAAAGGGAATCATAAAGGCCGGTAGGAGCAGCAGTAGTAGGAACAACTTCATAAATAGATTGATCTATTGAAGGCTGGTCCGAAGAAATAATTGGCTCCCCCACGCTAACAGGAACAACATTGATGATGATGTGCTGTCCCGAAACTTCTACTTGGACCGAACCTTCAACGTCCTGTCCCGTAGCAACGATAAGAGCGGAACTGCTATTCCCTTCAACAAAGCAATCTCTAATCTCCCTTTCTTCTACTTCAGAAGGGTACAACGGTCTTTTTAGTTTCTTTTTCTTCTTCTTAGGGAAAACCAGTTTTCGTTTTCCCTTACCTTCAATAAATTCTTCCTCAACTCTTTGCCTACCTTCAACGATCTGAATACCAAGGCTTGGGCGAGGAGGAGGAACATCGGTTTGAAGTTCAGAATCGGGTTCAACCTGAAGCACAAACATTTGTCCCCTAAGAAAAAATTAAATGGTAGTTCGGGACAATATTAAAATAAAGAATAATACGAACCTTATAATCAAACTTGAATTCTTCAAAATTTAACCGCCAAGGACAATATCTTGGGAAATGTCTACGAAGTCCTTGAATTTCATCTTTGGAGATGTTACCGAAAACCCAAGGACCTTCAACTACAATTGGAGTGCGATACCACTTATAGTCATGATCCTGACGAATTCTTTCTCTTGTGGGAAAATCAATTTTGTTATGGGGAATAAACTTGATTTTGGGATCGTCGACCTCATGTAATAAGGGAAATCCCGAAAGACACTTGCGAACATGGCTAACGCTCCACTTCAAAAAATTCCTGTTACTAATACAATCTCCGTATGTAGTATGAAAATTTTCAACGGTATAACTGTCACGTTCTGTAAAATCTAGAACGTAGCAAGTAAGATTAGTTCGCCCTTCACTTTGGAGGCTACACTCATCAAGGATACGCCACCAATTTCCATTGTATTGAGTAATGGATCGAGCTAGTCCATGAGGAGAATCACCACGAGTTGCAAGAACTTCACATTGAAAAGGATTTTCTTATTCATATAATTGGAGGCGAAGTCCGGCCTCTAAATCACCAGCAGAAATTAATAAACTATTGGGAGAATAGTTAAAGCTTTGCATCGCTCCTAAAGTTAGTACGTCAGTATTTTTGTCATAGAATGAGACTTTAAATTCTTCAAGAGCATGTCTTCTCTTAAAAACTTCAATGTTCATCGACCGATAACTATAAGTGGCATGAGCCCGCTTATTTCTGGGGGCACGATTAGCGGTTATAGAAACATCAGGAGCTGGATTACGAACAGACCGAGACACAACATATCTAGAAGAAGGAACTCTTGAAGATCATCCGGTTTCTTGGTGATCACCAGCAGCATTAGGATTTCTGGAAGACATAACGTTTTATCTGAAAAGAAAATTTCAAAGGATCAATGTGTGAAGGAATCATCATAGATCATAAAGAAACAATCATAAAAATCAAAAAAACAATTATCAGTTCAATCATATCTGTTAAAAGCTAATCATGGTTAAATATTAAAGTAAGATACTGGAGGTAAAAATCCTCAACATACCTGAAGAAAGAAGATAAGAAATTACTTGATCAAAGGTAAAATAAATGTGATTGATGCTAAAAGCTCCTGAATAGTTGGGAGAACGAAAGTATTTGAAAATTTCAAGGAAGATAAAGAGAAGCAACTTTAAGAGGTAAAGACAGAAGTGGAAAAGATTGCATCATATTTAAAGAAAAGAATAGAAACCGTCACAATTTGAAAAGGCGTTAATCAAGGCAAAGATTTGATTTCCTCGAAAAAAAGGTAACTGACACAAACGTGATAATAAGAAGTTATTGCCTGCGAAAAGTTCGCATAACGTGTGAAAAGAAGTAATGGTAAAGTGGAAGGTAATAATTGTTCTTCTACTTTTTTCAAATCCTTGGATCGACCGTTAAAAGTTTTTGAAAAAAGAAGAAGAAGGGGGCAAGTGGTTGGGAAATAAAAGGAGAACGACACGTGTAAAACGATTAAAGAAGGAGTCAGTGGTACTAAGAAGAACGAGAAGCACACAATCAAAGCTGTATCAAAGGATCGAGAAAGGACAGATGTGAAAGACTGAGTAAATCCCTGCATGCTTGACACATAAGATCGGGAAAGTAGTATCACACTGATCGAAACAGATAGCATTAAATGCTTATTGAACGGGAAAGTAGGAGTAATGATGAACGAGGAACGAGAAAGTAAGAATAATAATGAATATGGAACGGAAAAGTAAGAGTAATAATGAACGTGGAGCGGGAAAGTAAGAGTAATAATTACTTTTATTTACTTTAACCACATGGTCGACACATGTGATCGGGACAAAGATGATTCTCAAAGAACGAAGAGTACGTGTTAATCATACAAAGTAACGGACCAAAAAGTAAAGAGCATGACCTGTTAACCATACAATCATCCCGATCCAAAGGTAATAAGGAGAACGAAAGAAGGTATCGGGACAAGAGGGACCCATTAGATAATATATAAATAGAAGAGACCGTTCAACAGAGAGGGGGTCGGAAAATTAAAGCGAAGAAAAGGCTAAGGAAGAGTAATCAGAGAAAAAGAAAAAAGATCATTAGGTATGTATTCATTGTGTAAGATAGGATTTAAAAGTTTCACTATCATGATTCATCTTCTATACTTAAAAAGATTATGAATTTGAGACTGTAATTTGATCAGATTTTTGATCTGTAAATAAATGGTTAATTGAAATCTTTCTCATTAATTGATTTTAAAGAGGATTCTACGTATCAAATTGTGAGTTAAAATCTTTCTATTTACTGTTTTTCATCAAATCATTGGTTGTTGATGTCAATGGGAATTTTGGCATAAATACATGACTTGCTTTACTACTTAACTGATTAGATTTAAGATTTTTTTTTAGCTTCTTCCTCTTGGGTTATTGTTCTGCTCATAATGAATTTTGTTGTTACTTGTTAGTTCTGTAACTTCTGTTTGTTGTATAGTAAATTGCATACATTTTTAGCTTACTTGGATGAGTGTTTCATGAATGTGAGTTGAGTATTCACTGTTAGAACCCTGAGTTGCACTATCATGATTTTTGCTTTGTTAATGACTCTACTGTCTAGATGCTCTTACTAGAGGAGGAATCTGGTGTAACTGCTGCAGAATGGTTTTGTCATTGTCAAAGTTTGAAGTTCATGCTGGTTGTAATATTCATCAACCCTGGAAGAGCATTTTCCTCATCTCTGGAAAATCATTGATGCAGTGCCATAGTGAAGCATGGGAAAAGGAAAAAAGACATAGAAAAATTGGTTTCCAGGTGGCAGGAATTGGTGATGTTGATCCTAGTGATGATACTTGTGGAACTTGTGCTGATGGTGGAAACTTTCTATGTTGTGATGACTGCCCTTCGACTTTTCACCAAGAATGTGTGATGCTTAAGGTGCTACTTGTTTTCCTTATATTTAATTTATCCTCGTAAGCATTTCAAGTTTAAGAATTTGTGATAGATGACATGCCTTGTTTCAGTTTCTTCTAGAAGGCGGTTGGTATTTCCCATATTGTACCTGCAGATTCTGCTGAAGGGGTGATCTTTGGCACGATAAACCCCATGGGACCATGAGCTTGGTCAGTTGTAATCAATGTGGCTGCAAATGTTAGTCAATGTCAATATTTTTTCCTTCGTAATCTCTTAATGTTCTATATAATTTGTCGAGGTGCAAACCTGACCTTATTGTTACACACTAAACTTATCTCTCATGTAGATCATAGAGATTGTGTTACCAAAAATGATATAGACACACTGGGTATGAATCCACAAGCATAATGTGGGAAACTTTGCAAAGATGTTTGCGTTTGTACATTTGCTTTCTTAGGTTGCTATCTTTCTACTATACTCGTTGCAGTGTGTATAGCATTCTAATGTAACTTTAACTCCCGTAATAATACTGTTCTTTGTATGATTGAATCAGGTTGCCTCAGGCCTTTCAGATATTCTTGGAGTATTGATAAGCGCATAATTCATACATTTTTACTGGCTAATTTATATTTTCTAGTACTTTTAATTATATTAATTTTACTATTTTATTGTTTATAGGTGGTTCGTATAAAATCTGAAGTTATAAATTAAATACGGTCAAAATTGGTGTTAATCGTCGTTTGCGTTGAAACATAGTCGAAGTATTGCTCACTATCACGTAAAAGCAGGTGAATAGGAGCAAGAGAATGCGTCAAGAGGTGATGGGAGGCAAATTCTGTTCACTTCACGTGAACAAGTCAGGTTGATGCTATAAAAGGACGGTTGGGTTAATGATGTGATTGGAAGTGAAAAGGCTATTGTGTATGTTGGAGATTTGTGGAGAGAGTGAGAGAAAATGGGTGTAGGCTAAGAAGAAGGTACATCACGTGGGGAAGTGAAAACTTTAATTGCTTTTAGAGTTTGGTTTTGACAAGTGACGTGAATATAAGAAAAAAAAAAGAAAAAAAAAGCTATACCTAGAAAGGCTAGGCAAGAAGACCAAGTAATGATGAAAAGTCTTTAGTTCATGTGCAGGTTGGACAATTTATGAGAAGTACGGTTTGGAGGGTGTAGACTAGGGTTAAAGAGTTGATTGGTGAAGAGGCTAGATTGCTCGGTTTGAATGTGACTGATGCAAGCTTCATCACGTGAATAGGGAGTAACTAGGCTTTGAGTTTATGGCTTGTGAGACAAAGAAGTTGGTGACATTGGAGCTAGTGTCCGGTTAGCTAAGAAGAGTTAGGTTGTACACAGTGAGAAGTTGGTGTATTGGCTTGAATTCACGTGATGATGGGGTGTGGCTAGTAGGTGGAAAGCTAGGTCACAGCTAAGGAAAGAAAGAAAGCAATAAAAGGAGGTTTCTTTGCTATTGTGAGGGGAGTTGAGAGAGGGGAGCGCATACATGCGTTTTCTGACGACTGTACAGGACAAAACGGCCATTGGAGGAGAGAGGCGGAGTTCTGTGACGTTTCGGTTCATCTGTTTTAGGAGGCGTGTACAGGAGTTTCTGCATAGAGACAAGATAATCATACAGGCTATTTAGTTTAATCATCTCTACTCTTCTTTTTAATTATTTTTTATGGGTTTAAGAAACCCATCTCCATGTTCTAATTAATTTGTAGCTAGGGTTTAATGTTGAAACCACTTACAGTTTTAGATCAATTGAATTAAATATTTGATACAGACCATTATGATTTAAATAGATTAAATTCATGACTTTAAACAATTGTATTGTCGTTTATGGTGCATGCTTGGCCTATGGTTTTGATGTTCCATGTTTCTAGTATACAGTTGTTATTCTAAAAATATATTTGTCTACTTATTTGATATTCCATGCTTAGGTTAAATCTTTTGATGGGGTATACTTAGAATAGCCAAGTATTATTTGTAGACCTTTAATTAGTTTCGTACAATTTTCTCGCTAGCGCAATTTTATGGTGTATGCTTGAGACTAGGGCTTTTTGATGCATCATGTTTAGGGCGTCCCAGCGATATTTACGACTCTAAATATTCATGAATTAAATAGTGGTGGATACTGAAAAACCCTGGTTACCGACTCTCTCTACTCGGTCACATTTTATTAGTTTAGTTAGTTTATTATTTTATTTATCAATCTAAAAATCACAAAAATATTCCTCTTGGTTAGTTTATTAGAGATATTAATTGCAGTATTTCTCCGCTCTCTGTGGGTTCGACCCGTACTTGCCGTTGTCTACTAGTTAGACGCCGTGCGATTGCGGTTATTTATATTGGATAATTCCAAAACACATCAAGTATTGAACCCTATCGCTGGTGGCTTCTCTTGGGTTCTTATAAAGCTTCTTCATGAAGTGGAGGGTTCTGACTCAAAACGGATACAATCTTTTCTAATGGAATGCAATGCAAGACTTCCCTTGGCACTGTTGGCACTCTGTATTTAACAAGATACTGTTTCTTTTGTGTGTTCTCAAATCTTTTGCTTTTGACATAGAATTAATGCCTGTAGAGGACCGAATTTTTTTTAACAAGTTTATGATAAATTAAACAATTTTAAATTATCTTTTTAAAAGGAGGTACAGGATCGGAACCGAACCGAGAGTATATGGTACAGGATACAGGTACACGGGTAGAGAACCGACCATAGGGAGGTACAGGTACACGGTTCTGTCAATAACCGAGCTGAACCGACCTTTGTGCACCCCTAGGAGCCTACGATACCAAAGGTCCTAAGCTTTGATTTTACTATTCTTGGCAGAAAATATTCAAGCTAAGGTTATGAGTTCGAAAATGCTAATATGAATCGTACGAGTCGACTCGTGATTCATACATGTCTAAACTCGTAACTCACACAGGTCTAAAAACCATGATTGAAATTAAATATCACGTGACCTTTTATCAAGCGTATGCATATTAATTTTAGTTTTTTGTTACAAAAGAACTAGACTGGAATAATTTTTATGGTCCAAATGTGGACCAATAAAATCCAGTCGTCCAAAATCTTTTTAAAGGTCTTATTCAAACCTTAAACCTCTAACCCTATTAATCTCGGTGGTAGAGAGGATTGGTCTGTTTTTAGACCATCCCTTTAGTCCACCTCTAGATGGACGGTTTTATTATGTGTGAAAACTTCAAAATACCATTTAATATGATACAGATAGAATAGTAATGGTTTATTTCCTTAAATAGGCCTTATTAATTACCACCTAATGGATATTCTTTTAAAAGTATTAATTACCACTTAATGGATATTCTTTTAAAAATATTAATTACCACCTAATGGATATTCTTCTTAAAGAATAATATTCGAAAGCATGGATATTAATCTTAACTGTTCGTTAATTACTACAAATGAATTACCATATAAGCTACTGGTTAGCCATCCTTTATACTCCAAATTAAATATGGTTTACCTTAAGTCCAGTTTGGTAGTGACTTTTGTGATACTTGTTCTATGTTTGAGTGTGTTGTCAAAACATGTAGCAGGAAAAAACTATAATAGTGTATCAGAAGAAGAAAATATGGAGATTGAAAAACAACTGAAGATCCTCAACAAATAACCAATCAAGACGATAATCGTAAGATAATTGCTAGAAAATTGTGTTTAGTATGACAACTATATATATATGTATTGTTTTCTTTCTATTTTCCTTCTCTAACTATTTCCTTTTTCTTTGAATATATTTCAGACTAAAACGGGTGATACTGTAGATTGCATCGACCTTTATAAACAAACTGCGTTCGACCATCCATTACTTAAAGATCATAAGATCCGGGTACTCGATCCACACATATATAACGATATATATCCCACTGCATGTTATTATAATCTGAGAATCCGTTGCAAAGAACTGATTTAGCGAAATGCAATAAGTGGAATATACATCTACAACCTCACTTTGTGCATTATTAATACTATATCTAATAGCAATTATGGATAGATACAGATGGAACCAAATTATTTTATTCGAGAAGAAAACATCGGTAAGATAAATTCATCTACAATCAAGGTTTCATCGGTACAGAATAATGAGCTTCACAAAGAAATTATGTGTCAAGTAGGAACAGTTCCTATTCGAAGGACCACAAAGCGCGGGAAATGATCTTTTCTAATCTTCTCAAAAAGAGTAAACAAAATCATACAAATACAAACCCTCTCCAGCACATGTATCATCACCTAAGTAATAATTCCCTGACTCTTTTATGCTTAACTGTTTGCAAATCTTTTAGTGAAAAGGAACTAATAGCTTTTCTCTCTTTTTTTTCTTTTTTTTTTATCTTGATCAAGTATGTATCTGTAGAAACACCTTACGCACACCAAATACCATGGAGCTATGGCTACCTTTGGAATACATCATCCATCTGTAACTCCGGATCAATATAGTACATCTCAAATATGGATTTAGAATGGCCCCTTGGAATCAACAAATAGCATTTAAGTCGGATGGGTTGTAAGTCATTAGTTATTAATCATCACTTATAATTCTAACCTGATCTGTGGCGTGTTAATATAGTGCATGCAGTGCGCCTAAATATGTCGTATGTCTAACCTGTTTGAGGTGGATGTCCATGCACTAATGGTGCCTGACTTGTGTGCACAACGAGCATGAAAAAAGCGTGTTCCACAAATCATTTTGTATATTTTAATTGATCTGATGTAACTTTTCAGATACTAAGTGTGGTCTTTAATAGTAAAATGTTTTTAGATATACCCGGAACTCTTTGGTGATTATGCCACCAGAATTTTCAGTTATTGGACAGTAAGATTATGCATCACTTTTTTAGTTGCAAGCATTATCCTAGACTATCATGTTTATATCTGTAGGCTGATGGATATAGGAACACGGGTTGCTTCAATACGCTTTGCCCAGGTTTCGTGCAGGTGAATCCTCAAATTCTATTCGGCGCAGTTTCAAACCCTATAAACGACTCTGGAGGCGAATTATATTTGAATGTGATTCGGGTAATTAACTATCTCGACTGGATTTTGTTTGTAAAAGATATCAAGTATTGAGATGTATGAAGCCGCGGAAGGATGATTAAAGAGTTACTGTATATTTCTCTTGATACAAGCATGGCAATATATATAGGAAATATAGCCAGAATAGAGAGAATATCTCCATAACAGTGATCTATATACTAGGGGATCTTATTGAGAACTATACAGATATCCTAATTTTTATATTAAAGGTAAACAACACATTCCATTAATACTCCCCCTCAAGTTGGTGAGTGTATGATGCAAACTCCCAACTTGTGTCGCAGTGTTAAAAATTGATCCTTCCCTAGTGCTTTTGTAAATATGTCAGCCAATTGATGTCGAATTGGCACGTATGAAGGAATAATCATACCCGATTGCAGCTTTTCTCGCACAATGTGGCAATCTATCTCGATGTGTTTTGTGCGCTCGTGAAACATGGGATTAGCGGCAATGTGAAGGGCAGCTTGGTTATCGCAGAGTAGTGGTATAGAAACATCACAAGAGACCTTCAAATCCTGCAATATGTACCGTACCCAAACGAGTTCTAAACGTTAGTTTGTTTCTTCGACTTCCATGAGATGAGTGACGTGCCAAGGAATACACAATATCAAGTAACAGACCTTCGTGTATCACGACATCCACCCCAGTCGGAGTCGCAAAATGCCTTCAAAATGAGCTCATTCTTTGATGGAAAAAATAATCCTTGTCTCGGTGTCCCTTTGACATAACGTAGGACGCGTAATGCAGCATCCCAATGAGGTTTGCGAGGTTCCTGCATATATTGGCTCAAGGTCCGAATAGAGTAAGCAATGTCGGGCCTTGTCACAGTGAGATATATTAACTTACCAACAAGGCATCTGTACTTAGTAGGCTCCTTGAGTATCACTATCATCAGTTGACAGCTTTAAGTTTTGTTCCATTGGGAAACTATCTGGCCGTGCACCTGCAAGTCCCACATCTTCAAGTATGTCCAAGGCATACTTCCTTTGAGTCATGTGTATGCCTTCTTTTGATCTTGAAAATTCAATGCCGAGAAAGTACCTCAAATCTCCGAGGTCTTTGATGCGAAAACACTTGAGCAAACATGCTTTAAGATGATTCATTTCCTGTAGATCATTTCCAGTTAATAGAATATCATCTACGTAAATGAGTAATGCAGTGAACGAAGAACCTCGCTGTTTGGTGAATAAGGAGTAATCAGCCTTGGACTGTTGGTATCCGGCCTTTTGAACGACGTCTGAAAATGTTGAAAACCAATTTCTGGAAGCCTGCTTTAGTCCGTAAAGAGATTTGTTGAGTCGACATACACTAGTCTCCCCCTGTCGACGAAGTCCGGGTGGCAAATCCATATAAACTTATTCATGTAAACTGCCGTGCAAGAAGGCATTCTGTACATCTAGCTGATGGAGAAACCAATTCCGAGCTGCAGCAATAGTGATTAAACATCGGAGTGTGGTAAGCTTGGCAGTAGGCGAGAATGTCTCGCGATAATCGATCCCTTCGACTTGAGTATAGCCTTTGGCTACTAGACGGGCTTTATACCGTTCAACACTCCCATCAGATCTGTATTTAATTTTGAAAACCCATTTGCAACCGATGGGTTTGTGACCTGCGGGAAGAGGCATCACCGTCCAAGTATTGTTCTGCAGCAAGGTTGTTAACTCCGTCAGCATAGCCTGCCGCCAGTTTGGATCGAGGATAGCCTGAGCATATGTTGTGGGTTCTTTTATGCCTGAAACATTAGCAAAAAAAGGTGTTTTGTGCAGCTGAAAAGCGTGAGTAGGAAAGGAAATTCTTGAGGGGATACCTGGTGCTTGAGGGTGGACGCATTGACCTGAGATCCGACAACGTAGTCTTTATGCCATGCTGGGAGGTGTTTGGTTCGTTCGGAGCGGCGTGTAGAAGGAGCTGGATCAGGTATGGGTGGTGGAAGAAATGGTTCTGGTGGAGCAAGACCTGGAGGACTAGTTGGTGGAGCAAGTCCTGTGTCAGTGCAGTTTCAGTGACAGGTTCTGGATCACTAGTTCATTCTGTATTATGTGAGTGTCCAGTAGTTTGAGTATGTGGTTCAGTGTTTGGGACTGGTGGATATGATGAAGGTAGTTCGAGTGCTAAGTTAGGTAAGACGGAAGGTGGAATTGAAGGCTGGGTTTGTTGTTGGAATGGAAAGATGGTTTCATGAAAAACAACATCACGACTGATGATGAATTTGTGGGACTCTAAGTCGAAAAGTTTATACCCTTTGTGATTGCTTGGATATCTGACGAAGACACATCGGCGAGCTCAGGAGTCAAACTTATGTTTGGGATGGACTACAGTGGTGTAACTGAGGCAGCCGAAGACTCTAAGATGTGAAAGTGAGGGAGGTCGATGATAGAGCAGTTCAAAAGGAGATTTATTTATGAGAAGTGGTGATGGAAGGCGGTTGATAATGTGGACCGCTGTTAACACACATTCCCTCCAAAATTCAAGTGGCATATGTGATTGAAATAGAAGAGCTCGTGCGGTGTTTAGGATATGCCGGTGCTTGCGTTCGACCACCCCATTTTGTTGAGGTGTGTATAGGCAAGTACGTTGAAGTTCTATACCATTATTAAGAAAGAAATCTTGCATAGAGAGGAATTCCAGCCCATTGTCAACGCGGACGGCTTTGATTGTCCCATGGAATTGACTTTGAGCAAATGTTATAAACCACTCTAAGAGACGTGATGTTTGTGATTTTTGAGTCATGAGAAAAATCCAAGTGCATCTAGTGAAGTCGTCTACAACAATGAGAAAAAAACGATGTCCTGTTTGTGTGGGTACTTTGTGTGGACCCCAAATGTCGCAATGTAACAACTCAAAGGAAGAATGGGTTTTTATTTCACTTCCGGGAAAGGGAAGCCTTGTTTGCTTTGCCTGAGGACAAACACCACAATTATTATGATCGGAAATGATAACCGAAGGTAATAAAGGGGAAGCGAGTTTGAGACGCGAAGAGAATGGATGACCCAACTGCATATGCCATAGATTGATGTTGTTGGAAACTTGGAATGATCTAGGAATATTCTTGACTGGAGACATGTAATAAAGACCACCGTGTTGTTCAGTCGAGCCAATCGTCCTCCCCGTAGCCAAGTCCTGTATTAAGCAACCATTTGGAAGTAAGACAACACAACAATTTAAAGTGTTAGTTAATCGACTAGATGACATAAGGTTTAAATGAAATGATGGTACACAGAGAACATTTTGTAATGTAATATCCTTGTTAAAGTTAATATTGCCTGTAGCAGTAATGGGTGCAGTAGAACCCGTGGGAAAGTTAACTAGAGGAATTGTAGGAAGAGTGGTGTGTGTGGGAAAATTAGGTTCGGAAGAGATGTGATCCGTCGCTCCGTTATCCAAGATCCATGGTTTTGTGGAAACAGAATTAATGAAAGCTGTAGTTGATAACAGACCTGCTGCGTTTGCGAATATGTCACTGTTACAAGAGTTCTGATTCATCATGGAGATTGCCTTTGCCAATTGCTGAGTTTGTTCACTGGAGAACCCAGGTAAAATGCTATTATCGGGATGGTTACCTTCATTTTTATTTTGGAAAGAATCTGTCATATTTGCCGAAGGATTTCTGCGAATGCTTTTACCATTGCGTTGCTGCTGCGAATTACGATTACTGTCATTCCATGTCCCATTTTTGATGCGGCACCTATCTTCGGTATGACCTTTCTTGTCGCAAAATATGCAATGAAATTTACGAGTTCTACACTCCTGTATAGTGTGCCCAGGTCTGTTACAATGATCACAGTTCTTTCCCTTTGATGATTTCCATCCGGGTAGTCTGTTGTTTACTGCAGCTGCAATAGAGAAACTTTCTCCAGGTTCTGAGACCATGTGTTGTTGCGTCTCTTCCTGAATTATCAAAGAGTATGCCTGCCTAACGTTAGGTAGTGGATTCATAATGTGTATGTTGAATCGAATTACATTGTAGGAATCATTGAGTCCCATTAAAAATTGCATCAATTTGTCCATTTCTCGTTCTTCTTGATGTTCTTTGTCATTTCTGCAAGTTATGGGTGTGCGATGCATTTCAAGCTCATCCCATAAAGCTTTGATTCTGATGTAGTATGACGCAACTGACATAGTTCCTTGTGTGATGGTTGCAATTGCTTTTTAAACTTGATAGATGGCTGCTGCATTCTTCTGCGAAAACTGATCGTGAAGATCTTCCCAAACTTGCCTAGCTGTCTTCGCATGAACCATTCTCGCAGCAATATCTGGTATAACTGAATGGGTAAGCCATCAGAGAATCATGGAATTGCACTGATTCCATAAATCGAATTCAAGGGGCTTCTCGAGTTGTGAAGGCATTGCTAGTGTGTCATTGACAAAGCCAAGCTTCTTCTTTGCGATGAGAGCATGTGTCATTGATTTCTTCCAAGATTGATAATTCGATCCATTCAATCTTGTTGGAACAAGCATGTGCCCGGGTTGATCTGAATGGTGGACATAATATGGATGTGATGGATCCGTGAAGGATGGTTTTCAGAAGTTTTTGCATCTTTGGACATGGCTGGACTGTTTATGACAGAAATAGGAGGATTGTTAGGGTCGTTGGACATGGCTGGATTGCTGTTAGGATCGTTGGACATGGCTGGATTGCTCTGATACCATATCAAGTATTGAGATGTATGAAGCTGCAGAAGGATGATTAAAGAGTTACTGTATATTTCTCTTGATACAAGCATGACAATATATACAGGAAAATATAGCCAAAATAGAGAGAATATCTTCATAACAGTGATCCATATACTACGGGATCTTATTGAGAACTATACAGATATCCTAATTTTTATATTAAAGGTAAACAACACATTCCATTAATAAAAGATGGAAAAAAAGTTTTATAAAAAGCTTCGTCGCAGTGTTTTTTTAACTTCAGTTCTCTTAGTTCGTTACATCTTATGTCAATGGAAAATATTTATTCTCAATTTGATTGATGAAATTATAACAATAATAATGTTCGCCAAAATAGACGGGGATTAATAACATTCTTTATTTACGATAACAGGATGCAGAGAATCATAACAAGTGGTTTTACATTGGCGATGACGGTAAAACTCCCGTTGGGTACTGGACAAAGGAACTTTTTTTTATTTTTTGAAATAACCAAAGGAACTCTTCACTAACCTACCAAGCGCTTCATTGATTAGATTCGGTGGAATAGCAGGTGCAAAGTCAAATACACCCAGTCCACCTATGGGAAATAGAAATTTACCAACAGATGATTATAAAATGGAAGATACGGGTTCTATGCGATATTTGCAGGTCGTCGACGATGACGGAGATGCAAGTTATATGGGTAATTCTAGAGTAATAAAGAAAGATACAAGATCGGGTTGTTATGACATTATCTTCCGCAAATATGACATTTTCGAAAGACGTAAACACGGATAAAATTCTATGATATATGGGTGTGCTGGTGGTAATTGCTCAAATATCATATGGCATATGATGTCTTATATATGCTCAAAATAAAAATATTATCTTTTCCCAAATAAAGATCATCGTAGCAGAACGATTTAATGTTTGTTTATTAAAATAAGGGAAATACGATTAATGGGAATAGGATACGATATCTAGTTATGAAATCAAAATTGTTATTACACCCAAGTAACTTTTCATTATCTTACCTGGTTTAATTGGAGCTTGTGGAATTAACAGGGACTGGAAAAAAAAATAAGGTCATCCAATAGTAATATCCCTATCCCCTAGACATATATTTTCATAAATAACTAAAATATCCCCATTTGACATAATGTATGATTAACTTAGTTAATTAATTTTATTAGATTAATTATACAGATTATGTTTAGGATTTAAATTAGATTTTTTTTCTGTTTGTTCTGTCAATGGGGAAGAAGAGGGGCTTTCACAGATTCTTTAGGGGTCGTCATGGCCGTAATATCCCACCATGACGACACTCAACTGTTACACTACCAGTCTATGAAAAATCGTCTTGGTCATATTTTCTGACCATGACAACCCCAACATTGAGTCGTCAGTATCATTTATTTATAGCATGACAACACAATATGTAGAATTCTCTGTATAAAATAACTGTTAGGGTCGCATCAGTGCATACCAAATACAATAACGACTTTATGTGTGGTCGGCATGGTCAGTTCCAATATACCGTGACGATACAAGTTGTAAAAATTGTTGATTCAGGATTTTGTAATTACAAATTCATTAGAAGGAAAGAAAAGGCATACATAAATCATAAAGACAAGGCTTACATAGCTCATAAAGAAAAGGCATACATAGATTATAAAGAAAACCATAAATATGAGAGAAACATAGGATTAAATTGATTCTACATCATTGAAATACACCAAATTTTCAGCGAACACTACATAACAATTATCATGCAGGAATCTTTTGTCGCAGTCCGTCTTATATTGCTCATATGGTGCTTCTGGAAAAGGAAATCAACAACAAGTTAGTGTTATAATCAAATAGAATTTGACTAATATCTAACTGACATTCACTTACTTGTTGAGAGGGCGGGAGGTGAGGATAATGCGGGATCATGTTCACCAAAGTCGTTCTAAAATAACAACATCGATTGTAGATCAATTCGAATATTTCTTTCATGTTTGTCATTGATTTTGATTTTTGATTGTCGTCCAAAGCAACAAAAACCCTGAAAATACGGTCCCAAAAGTTGCCAAGCTCCTATTTATATTGATCTTGAGTTCTTCGTCATGTTTCGTGACTACAACCCACGCTCTAACTGTCGCAACATCTTCTCGGGGAGTGAATTTAGCAACCATGATGAAGAAATTAGAAGAAAAAAAAACTAGAAAGTATTTGAAAGATGAGAAAGATGAGAAATAATAAGTGTTTGAGAGACATTGTGTGTTGAAGAAGGTTTCTTTTATAGAAATCAAAAGACCAAGCATCCATTTAAAAAAAAAATCGCCAACTAGCCGTTACGTATAGGTTCATAGGTGATAGATTGTCTAGAGTCGTCATGGTCGTGAACCTATGGACCACGCCGACCTATTATAACAATTTTTTGTTTTTCCCTGGATGTTCTTAGTACTAGGGTCACATCGGTTCGTAAATCAAATGATGACGACTCTTACATTTTATTTTTAGAGAGAACTTCAGTCGTCATGGTCGATATCTTAAAACCATGACGACTCAGGCGTAACGACTAGTATTTTTCCCCAAAAAACTAGTCGTTGGGGCTTTTTCTATATAAGGATGCTAACCTCATGTTATATTCAGTTGAAAACTTTAACATAATACTCAAATTAAAACTCTCTAGCAATGGAAAGTCCACCATCAACTGTCAAATCACTTGAAGAGATACTTAGAAGATGCAAACGACCAACTCCTCCATCATCAACTACTCAAATTAGTGATATGGAAGAAGAAAAACGTAAAAGTATCAAAGAAACCACATCAGCATAAACTACAAAATCAATTAGATCTATGGAAGAAGAGATACACAGGAGAAGCAAAACAAAGACTGCCATGGAAAAAGAGGAAAGCAAGAAACGAGGTTACGACCAATTCCAACGAAGGGAAAGGTTAAAGTCCGTTGTGGATGAGACGAAATATATTAGGAATTTTTACGTTTTGTTGGATCTTTCGGAAGAAGATCATGATGATATATTTTGGAATCTGGTAAAAACAGGACCTTACGTTCCAAAGCCGGACACAAAGTGGAAGTATCCACACCATATTACACGGCCAACTATGTTTGCAGAACGATCCGTCATATTATGAAGTTGTGCATCAAGTACAACGAGTTTCTCACTAGGCACAAAGGGGATACGTTTGCGGCACATGATGAGCATATAACAAATGGAGGAGACCCGTTTATACATTTTGAAGCTTCCAAAATAATTGAGGATCGCACCGAGAAAAAGAATAATAAAACTAAAGCTTTTCCAGATTTTGTTCTCAATAACTTTGTCAAACATCCTCTGTCAGTTGCTTATAATGCATTATTAACCACTCCTACTGAGCCTAAAAGCTTTAAGTCTGCATCTAAGTCCCCTGAGTGGAAAACTTCTATGAAGACAAACTATGATGCTTTGATTGATAATAAAACTTGGGATTGCGTTTTTCCTGAACCTTGCATGAACATTTTTGGGTTGTAAGTTGGTGTACAAAGTAAAATTAAAGGCAGTCGGATCTGTAAAAAGGTTGAAATCTAGGTTAGTAGCAAAGGGATTCAATAAAGTGGATGAGGTAGACTATACAGAGACCTTTATCCCTATGGTTAAACCCACTACTATAACAGTAGTCTTGACTTTAGATATCACCAAGGACTGGTCAGTTAGACAGCTAGATGTATCTAATCCATTTCTGCATGGTACTTTATATGAAAATATTTATATGGTTCAACCACCAGGATTTATTCATCCAGATTATCCTTCACACGTGTGTCATTTGAAAAAGAGCTTGTATGGATTGAATCAAGCTCCCAGGGCTTGGTTTGAAAAGTTTTCTTCTTTTCTGGTTTCCTATGGTTTTGTCAAATCCACCTGTAATCATAGTATGTTTACTCTGACTACTAAATGTAAAATGCTTGTTCTATTGTTATATGTTGATGACATTGTGCTCACTGGTAGTTAAAATACTCTTATGGATGATCTTGTCAAGTCTTTGAGTAAAACTTTTGCTATGAAAGATCTAGGGGATTTGAATTATTTCTTGGGTGTTGAAGTTGCTAGAAAACCTGACTCCTTGATACTTACTCAGAATAAATACATTTTGGAATAGTTAAAGCAAAAATGACAGATTGTAAGCCATGTTCAACACCTGTTTCCAAGGCTACTAAAGTTTCCGTGCATGATGGTGAGTTGTTATCTGATCTAGTAGAGTATAGAACCATTGTTGGTGGACTTCAGTATCTCACCCTAACAAGGCATGATATTTGGTTTGGTGTTAACTAGCCAATTCATGCATGCTCCAACAGAAATTCATATATATTGCTTGTCCAAAAGATATTAAGATACTTAAAGGGAACATTAGGTCTTGGAACTACTCTTAGGAAGGGAGATATTTATTCTATTCAAGCTTACATTGACTCAGATTGGGCTGGATGCCCTGATACTCGACGTTCTACATCAGGCTATGCAATTTTTATGGGTTCTTCATTAGTTTCTTGGTTATCTAAGAAACAACAAACAGTTTCCAAATCCTTTCCTGAAGCAAATATAAATGCCTAAGTGTTGCTGCGGAACTTCAGTGGCTTTTTTACTTATTCACTGATTTCATATTTCCTTACTTCTTCCGCTGTAAGTATTCTGTGATAATACTAGTGTTATTGTCTCTTCTAACCCTGTGTTTCATGCCAGGACCAAGCATATAGAGATAGATTTTTATGTGATTCGAGAGTTGGTGACTAGTGGATTTCTACAAGTTAGTCATGTTTCTTCTACAACTCAACTGACAGATTTGTTTACAAAGTGACTTTGCAATCCAGATTTTTCTTCTCTACTAAGTCAACTTCTTCAGCTTGATACTTATGATGCTGCTGTTGATTTTCATTTACCTTCTGAAAATTGATGTACCATCTTTTGTTGTTGTTACTACTTCCTACTGACACTTTGTCTTTAAGGAGTTAGTCTTTGTTTGGTTATTTTGCTTAGTTTGTTTACTTCTGTTTCCCAAATTGATGTATTTCATATTATCAATATGAGGGGCTATATTAACTATAGTCATTGTCAAAGTCAAGTCTTCTAACTTTGACCATTTTATTATACCTATATAAGAGCCTTGACTCTTCTCTATGTCATTACGTTTTGGACAACTTTGTAATAACATTTCTTTCATTCTCTCTCTATTATATTTCACAACCTTTATCACTCGCCACATCACTTGGATTCAAGGTCTAAGCGCTATCGTGATTCAATGTTTAATCAAGAAAGCGCCCAATGGCTTGGCGCAAAAGATTTGAACCGTTAGATTTTAACATTTAAAGAAAATTTGATGGTTGATAATAAAAGCTCTCCATGGTTGGACGCAAATAACATAATCATTAAATTTGAACTTTTAAGATAAAATCTAATGGTTCAGATTTGTTGCGCTAAACAGTTTCGTGTAAAAAGTAAAATTCGAGTGACACATCATTTGACATCACAAAGTTGATTCCAAATTTACATCAAGCAATTCCTTGAACACGATCTCGAATCAAAACTTTATGCCATGTTTTTTTAGCTTGAATCTTGAATGTGGAACTTCCGTACAAAAAAAAAAATGTTATGCGATTCGTTCCAAGAAAAATCCGTGGCCTTCACCCACATTGGCAACAATTCCTATCCAACGAAGATTTCTGGGTCCGTGACTCCGCAGTTGATCAGCTTTTGAGAAGCATACAAAGGTGGAAAGAAGACTCCAGATTCCATTGTTAGAGAGTCGGCCAACGCGTTTAAAAGAAAGAAACTCTCTCTTCTAGTCTAGAAATGAAAACAAAAATTAGTAACGTCAACGATATTTCGTGTTCCGTGTCAGTATACAGACCGTTGCGTTGTAAAGTTAAGACTCTTTCGTTTACTCACATAATTTAAAAACAAAAGCTAAATTTCGCTGGACTGGAAGTCATAATTTGAGTTAGTGGACGTGGTTACCAGCGCAAATTCATTCTCTATAGCTGTTCTTGATTCTCTCTGTTTTCTTCATCACCAAATCTCCTACTCTATTAATTATAAACTCCAAATTTTCATTTCATTTCATATCCCCAATATATTGTTTATATTTTTACAAGATACTCGGTGAGAATCGGTCAACAACAAGTTCAATCTTCTTCTCAATATGGTTCAGCTCAGAGAATTGTATCCTTTTTATTTTCTTCAAGTTAATTTGTTTATATTTCCTTTTAGTATCAGTTTTACTGCGTCTTTAGGCAATTTTAATTGTAAGTATGTTCTGATTTTGTTAAAAATAGATGAAATTACATGTTTAATGAACTAAACTTAGTTATGAATAGTGATTGTAAGGTGGGTAAATAAGGGGCATGCAAGATGATCGACGAATTGCTTAAAAGAATATTCATAGTTCAAAAATCAATGAATTCATTCAACTTTGCTCTTTAAACCATGAAATTTTATGTTTCCATGACTTGGGTTTTTTGCTGGGAAAAGTCGGATTGTCATGCCAATGTCACTTGATGAGGTAAGGATTAACATTTTTAGGATTAACTATGAAACTATTGGGGGTTTTGGTATTGAGTTGATTTTTTAGGATTCACATTTATTTGAGATTATCGATTATGACTTACTGAATACTGAACTGTTTAATTTATGGTTATTTGCAGTATCAGGTAGCTCAGATGTATATGGTAATGAAAATGCAACAACAGAGTACGTCGAATAGTGAAGGTGTGGAGGTGCTAGAAAACAAACCTTTTAAAGATGATGTGTTTGGGAAGGGTCAGTACACATCTAAAGTGTATCACTTGCAGAGGTAATTCCATATTTCATAGTTACTTAGTTCAAATATCCGGTTTTGAATAGAATTAGGATTCATGTCGATGACCCATTTGTGGGGGTAGAATAAAAGTCCATTCTAGAGGTATAATTGAACGAAATTAGGACAATTTAAGCTATCAGGGGATCATAGAGCCAAAACCTCGGAAAACATTACGAATACTTGAAATGGAAATTGGATCGAGAAAATCAATTACTACCCAGTTTGGGGATATGGCTTAGATGGCTGATGACCCATTAGTTAACCTATGGTGCACAAAAGAAATCTAGAAATGTGAATATGTGATGGAGGAAATAACATACTATTACGAGTGAGAGGGTTGTGGTAGAATACTTCGAAACCCTTCATCAAATAGTAAATTGTTTGCAAATCAATTCATTTTCTTAATCCTCAGTGGTTAAAGTTTTCAGGAGTACTTGATTATAACTTCTGAGCTCTTTTATTGTTCTTTACTCTATGCAGCAAAATTCCTACTTGGCTCACTACTTTTGCACCCGCAGATGCTCTCCTCATGCAGGAAGAAGCTTGGAATGCTTATCCAAGATGTAAAACAGGTCCTCATTAGAATTATGTTTTGATTGGATTTATAAAAGTTGCATATTTGTTAATATCTGTACTGATTATTTGCCTTTCTCCTGTCATTGAAAATGGGGTCAAACCATGCAGTGATTAAGGTAGTGTGTCATTGCCCTTTATGTTTAGTTTCCTAGTCTATCGTTAAGCAAATTATTTTATCCTTTATTCCAGTCATGCATCATTGTTCGCATTGCAACTTACATGAGATAAACAAATTTTGCAGTGCCCATATTTTGAGAGATTCAGTTTATCCATTGAAACTATTCACAAGGCTGACAATGGAAACTCAGAAAATGTAAGTTGCTTTGAAGTTTGTATTATATACCTTTCTTCAACAGTCTTTAGCATATGATTATGTGTCAATGATTGATTTGGTTTGGTTTTAACTTGAAATTATTGACAACTTAGGTGCATGGTTTAAGCCAAGAACAGCTAGCAACCAGGGAAGTAGTAATTATTGATATAGCTTCGACAGTGAGGGATTATTGGAGCTATGCTGTTGGTAGCAGCTATGTGGATTTGAGCAAATTCAAATCATCAAGGACAAACCGTGGTCCACTTTTGGAGGGATGGCAGGTTTAGTCTACCTTACCATAAATCTTTTTTATGCTTTTCTTTGCACTTCTGTATCATTTCAAAACCTTCAGTTGCACCAGAATATGCATTATTGTTGAAATTGTATAAACTTTGCAGGATTCGTGTGAGCCAGTAATGACAGCATATAAACTGGTGACGGTAGATGTTCCATACTGGTGTTTTGGTTATCGACTGGAACAAGCTCTGCTTTCCGTATGTACCAAATTTTCTTGCACCACAGTTCTTCACTTATATATTTTTGCAGAAAATAAAACTACTTAAATTGTAAAAAATAAACTATTGCAAACCAAATAATCCTTGCATGTTAATTGGATTTGTTCCTTATGATAATATCTAGTATCTGTATAAAGTAAAAACTATGCAGAATGCTTGATGGAGAGCCATAATGATGTTTTACTCTTACAGCTCCGTCCGTTAGCAAATTCTTGACATGTTGAGTTTTCCTTTACAGGGTGAAAGGGCACTCTTTCTGGAAAGCCATAGGAACTGTTTTGCTTGGATAGATGAATGGTTTGGGATGAAAATGGAGCAAATACGAGAACTTGAAAAACGAAGTGATTCGTCACTAAATGAGGTATGACAGTTTTACCTTAAATTGAAGGACATTTGTTATGCATTCGACTAAAGCACATCTTTCCCTTAGGTCATTATCGAGCTTAAACATTATATGAACGTTTGAAACACATGCTTACATATCCTTGTCCTGTCAATACAGAAACTAGGGAAGGTAGCTTCAGTGGATGATACAAGGTCTCGACTTAAATGACAGTGACAAGAATATGAAGCAACTAAACTAGCTTTAGGAAATTAACAAACAGATCTCATTACTGCAATCAACAATATGCTCACAAGGTTCTATTTATATTCGGAGGTACAACTTCGATAAACAAGAAACTTAAAGACTGTTTACATTGAAATTGGAGGATCGGTTAGACCTGGTAATTTCTGACTATTCTTCGCTTCAATAATCATAAAAACGTTTTTGAACTTTTTCTGTATATTCGGAATGAGTAGATATTTCCCATTTAGATACATCATAGGAAAAGAAGATTGTGTATAGTTTGTAAGAACTGTTTTATCTCTAGAAGATCATTACGCTTACGATACACGTGTATTTTAGTGACACCAACAAATCTTCCTTAACCTATATGAAATGAAATTAGTTTCCTTCTACCATAGAATCTATTCCTCTTATACTGCTGTGACATATTTTTTGTCCTAATTATCACCTCTCTGCTCTATTTTCAATTTGCGTTTATGAATTTGTAATTCTCTGTCGAGGCCTACTTACTAGTAAGCTCATTCTGGGTATTTTATACGTCAGAATACTCTAACAACAACACATGAGCAGAATAGGCAGCCACCAGGCTTCAGTACATCTGTCTCCTGCAAAAGCTGGAACATAGGCGAAACTGGAACCAACCCAGGTTCAAATTTAGATGTATTATGTCCAACTACAGATCTTGCATATCAATACGATTTCGGATCGAGTTTGTGATAATATGTGTATCTGCCCCTGTTTAATTTCATATTACCTTATCCATGATGTGATTTAGCAGTTAGCTCTTGATCAACTTTAATTATTATTATTAGCACTAACTTCTCTAAAGCGACCGACCAAATTCAAATCCAAGAACTGAAGTATTGATCATTAATCTCCGACCTTGTTACTAAACATGCAAATACTTTAATGATAGGAAGTTATGAACTCTGCATTATCCTCCAACTAAATTCATTTAAAACTAAAACAAACTTCACAGTATCTGGCAGAGCAACCAGCTGTGGGCGGATGGATTGTCTGGTTTTGAACACTCAGTAACGCTGGAATGGTGGTGGTCCTATACACTTTCGCCTTCCTCGGCGGGAGCGTGCACGTGCATGAACAACATTTTAGGCCTTTAGGGTACAAAATTAGCATGCCTGTTGTTTCTTTTAGAAGAAACATTTGCACCTTTTCACAAGCCACGCGCATAAACAAAGCCTCTCATACTCCATTGACCCATGAATAAATAATCTTGGAACTCAAAAAGCTAGAACCTTTAACCTAATTTATACTACTAATGAATAATGATCATTTGCAAAGTACAAAACCCACAATTATCACAATTAAATACAACAAAGAAAGATCAAACAAAGGAGTCTTTTTGAACATCTTTCAATCTTTAAGCAAATACCACAAATACATACTACTACTACTTCAGAACTAAAGTTTCAACTTGGAATGTAAACTACCTGTAGAGAGGAAGAACTTCAACTAAAAATGAAGCCTACTTGGTTGTGCTTTAGTCATTCTAGCTTCACCATAACCTTCATCGTTATCATATCTTCGGTTGTTTCTAAACGCAGCACAACCAATTACATAAACGATAACAAGGATAATAAGCGCAACAATGTTGATCACCGAAACCTTCCTCCAACTCTTCCTTAGACTTGCTAAAACACCAGCTTTACATGATCCACACATATAACACAACTGTGCCTGGTCATTGTTCCATATCGAACAATCGGTGGATGTACCTCCTACCCCCCCACCAACGTTCCATAACGTCTCGTTTATGTATAAGTAGCCGCATTCCGTCGGCGGTTTGCAACAACCTGACTGCAAAATCACAGAAAACAAACCATTCATTCAACAATTGAATCCCATGACTCAATTTTAGCAATAACTAGAAAATCAACAAGGTTGATTACAGTCATTAGTACTACTTGTAATCTATCTGTCTTTCTCAGGGTTTGCACTAATTTTTGTTTAATGATACCAATTTGAGTAAACTATGAGAATATGACCAAAAAAATCACAAATTTGGGATCAATTATTAGGCTCTCTGGAAAGCAACATAATAATAATAAGCTAACAACAACTAAAAAAAGTACTAATAATATCAAGATTCATGATTTAATCAGCTCAACAACTACAGATTTTAACTCAACAACAAGAACCCACAACTTCCACTAGATAAAAACCCAAAAACAAATCTTAAGTTTTTCTTTGAATCAAGATGAAAGAACCGTTTTTGACTTCAAATATCCAAACCCCAAAACAAAGAAAAAACAAGAGAGTTGAGATGAGATATGTAGTACCTCAATAGGAGAGAGTCTTCTGGTGTAGAACATATCAGCAGTTTCAGGGACACCACCATAAGTCCTACCCATTCTACCACAAACTTTAGAATCTCTAATACAAGAAGCAATTTTATACCAATTACCACCTTCAGAAACTCTTTCTTCTAACCAACCAGAATAATCAGGTAAATAATAATCAAGATAAACTCTATTCATCATCCTTCTACCTGACCCTTTATCAGTAACAACATAAGCAAACACTATAAATCCAATCAGAGCAGCTATAATAAAAAACATTGCAAACAGATAAAACCATAGTAATGATGTGTTTCTATAACAAGCACCAGCAAAACCTGCTAACGATATGACCATAATTGCTACACCTATTATGATTAATGGCCATTGTAGAAATTTCATACAGTCTGTATTGTTTGCTCTTGTACTTAACCATATCCCACCTCCTAAAATTGGTATTGATAGTAGAAATGTTAAGAAGTTTATCACTCCTATCAAACTATTACTCTTCCTCATCTCCTTCTTTCTTTTTTTCTTTTTTCTTTCTTTTTTTGTGTTTGTGTTCTTGCAGAGAGAGAGATATGGGTGTTATAAATGAGTGTTTGAGGATGACTTTCGGTTGGTGTCTACTGTCTTGGCTTGATCTAGACTCGACTCTCCCTAACATACACTGTTCAGTTCCCTGTCACTCACTGATGAGGTAGAGTGGTGGGGTGACTGTCCAGGGTTATAATATATTCTACTTGTTGTTGTCTTTTAGAGTAAAATCTAAATATCTGCTGTTTATTTTTTTATCTAATAGTAAGATAATAACTTGTTGTAATTTAAGACAACATATTTAAGTTTCTCCATACTTTCCTACTTGTTTTCTTGTTAATTAATATAAATGCTTTAGGTGGAGCGAGTGATGTAATTTGTGTTTCCAGTACAGGGTTCTTGACTGGACTTACAGATGTACTTACTATTTAAAACGTTCATATATCATATGTATGTACTCATGTTTCCAAAATTGGAAGCTGCTGGGAGACCCCAAAAAAAAAAACCATCATCGGTATATACATTTGAATCCTACATTTGTATGGGTGAACCCTTTAGGACCCGTGATAGTCAATCATGATTGAACGGCTATAGACCAGTACCTATATAACACTATTTGAGTATATTTTTTATATTAAATTTTGGGATCTTTTTGGTATTTTCGAAATTCTACCATGACAAGAGAGTCTTGATATAAGGTCCATGCTAGTTATATGTGATTGTGAGGGTGTGCCTTGCGTACATCTTAGAACTTTTAAAATATTGTTTTTTTTTTTAATATGAACGTTTATCATTCGAGCATTTTATATTCCACCATCACCGGCAGCCACTGCTAGTCTCATCTATAGTCATATCAAAGCCTATACCACTAGCTCATCCAAATACATTTCCTACAGAAACCCAAACCCAAACTAGCTCACCAACAACCATCGAGCATAAATTATCAATATTATATTACAACGCTAGACAATAGTATCCAACTGTTGCAATTGTGGTAATTGTTATAATAGATGAAGCAGATGACATCAAGGGCGAAAGGGTATTCAACTGCAGAGTAGATTCTCTGTAAGAAAGCAACACTCTAGAAGCTCTAGCTGCAATCAAATGGAATCAACAACTTAAGAACCAAATTTGCAACATGGAGGTCAAAGAAGAAACTAAAATTCAAGTGGAGTTTCCCTAAAAGATCAACAAATTGTAGGATGATTGATGAAAGTGTGGAGTTATGTTGCTACTTGAGACAATTTAATTGTATATCCCTAAGACACGGTTTGCTGCCAAAACTAAAACAATCGCTAGAACATATGCTTCAAAATTGAAATATTTTCTCCAGATACAATTCTACTGAGATTTTTTTTTACTCAAAACAAATTTTCATTCATAAAAATTAACCTGGTACAGTGGATAAATCTTGTCTTATTCATAATTGTATATTATTTGAAAAGTTAAAGTAATACTCAAAAGAAGTAAGCTCCTCTCAAGCTTTTTTTGCTAAAGAATGGGCAACATTGTTTTCTAACCTATTGACTGATTTTACAGAACCATAATGTTTTACCAGCCTTTACTTTTAATTTCTAGAACAAGACTTTTTACCAGCCTTTACTTTTAATTTCTAGAACAAGACTTTGGTTTTCCCAATGAACCATAGAGTCAGGTTCATTTATTTAACTACCACTTCACTGTCAAATTTAACTCAACACTGGCTTTAATCAAACTCCATTTGTTCCGCAGCATAATCTGGTTTAATGTTCCGTCAACATGTCGTCCCTTGGCTCCATAACATTCGCCTGCACAGCCACGAGTTATTAGACTAATACTTGCCTTCCTATTTCAACAACATAAGAACCATCAATATTATTTTTCATGTAACCAGAATCTGGGGGTCACCACTCCTTGTTTTTCAATATGGATGTATAAGTGTTTATGGTACTATAGTCACCACCATTTCCCATGCACTGACCTGCAAGATGAGAAACTTTACTAATAACATGTTGTCTATTGGGATTTATATTTTGAAAAAAAATTGTGCACCTATACTTCCAGATACCAGGTTGTAATCATTAGTTTGTTCAAATTAGATTCATTATACCAATAGGTGTTGTTATCTCCTGTAGTACTTTCATTAAACAAAGTAATAAGCCACAACCTGAAATTGCCATGAATACTTTCATTGTAAGTAACATTGATACCTAACCAAATTGCTTTAGCATGAGAAAACCTGCAATGAGTATCCATATCATTCTTGTATCTAAATTTTTTATCTCCAGTGGATATATATTCTTCAAACATTTCTAATAAATAATTTTTACTCTATGAGGGATATTTATTTTCCACATATACTCCCCATCTGGTGAGATGGGAGAGAGTTCATAACAGTCTTAACCATGGTAGTTATACCAGCTTGGTTAAGAGTTTTCCCCTTTTAATTTTTTAATATATCTTCAAAAGACTGAAGAATAGGGGCAAAAGATTGAGCCTTCTATCGCCTAGCAAGAGAGGGACACCAAGGTATATATTTCTCAGAGTCCTTAGTCATAGGCATGTTTAGGGATTTGGCTATATCCTCACATGCACCAGAGCTAAGATTTTTGTTAAAATAAACATTAGACTTGGTAAATTTAGTAATTGACTGAGTAAGCTCCAAAACTCCCTAAAACCGACAAAATACCTCTGCATGTTTACCTTCGCAAAAATCAGATTATCATCTACAAAATGTATATAAGAAATAGTAGGAGCACCCCTAGTTGCTTTTGTAATTGCAATACTATTATTAGCTTCTGCATAATAGTTTCTTCCCTGAATAGTTAGAGGCTTTTTTTGTAATCAGTTTTCGATAGAGAGAGAGAAAAAAAAATAATTTTTGTATTAAATGTCATTCATTTATGGTGCTCTCTAGTTTTTAATAAGAAGGAGCATGTGCCTTTGACATTTTTGATGAGGTTAATGTCACAATAATTTCAATAAAATGTTTTTGAATGCCAAAAAGATCCCCCATCCCCCAAATAGGTGGACTATCAACGTTCAAATCCATTTATGTGAATCATCTAGGTTTGATATTTATGATTAGCAAATTATTCTATAAATTCCCTGAAAATCAGATAGCAGGAGCCTCATGGATGGAATCCATCAAAAAAAACGTCCTAAAAATTACTATTATAAATTTGGATGGTTTTATATCTTTGTATTTATAATATTAGCTTATCATTTTTAAGTCCTAGATAAAATTGGTGTATTAGGATCGTAACAATAGATTTATTTATTTATTTTAATCAACAAAGAAATTAGAACACACAAGTTTTGAATTCAGGTTATTTATTGTTATCCTCACCCAGTAATTTTTACCACATTACATCAGCCGAATTTTAGCCACTAGTTTGAATGTAATATTGTGATACCCGACTACAAATGCGGCATTGCCATCTAACTTGGTTTGGGTGTGGGTGAGTATCACTTGGGAAGAAACTGTTCCAATATTAAAGCCAGTGTTGAGTTGAGCAAATTTATATTGGCTTTCTGATTGTTTGGAAAGGCAACTTCTCTGTCTGAATGTGGTATTACTTAAATGAGTTAAATGTTTGTATTTTTATGGAACTAGTTTTCATCAATGATTATCACTGACCAACAACAATATGTATATACATGCATGTTTATTGTGATCCTATAAGCAAGAAGAATACATCATCAAAGATTAGCAAGAGGTCATCCTAGATAAGGATTATCAAAGGAGTTAGCAAGTTGTTTGCTTTAGCCAAATTTACGTACATCTCTGACATCTCAACCGAAAATACTATCAATTTATGCTTCTATTAGCTAACATGAATGTACTTCCTTTTAGGTGATTGAAGTAATTTTTGTTTACTTATACAGTACCAAGTGCAATAATGCAACAACGATAGAATTAGTATGAACAAATGATGTCAGTTGCTTTTACTTATTAACTGAACTTCAAAATTTACCAATGTATATACTTATAAAAGAATTGTAGACATATATTTTTCGTTCAATATTTACCTTGTACAGTCAGTTCTACATTTTCTTCTATCTTCTCTCCTGGCCACCACTGCACCTAATGCCTGCTTTACAAGCTAAGATCCGGGGACCAGCAATACACAAAACAATTGTAAGAATAAATTAGCAACATTTTTAGCAAAGAAGAACCAATAATGCAAGTTACAATCAACTCGACCTTTAATGGTTGGATAAATGCTTCACGACATCACTGGATATTGAAAAAAATTACCAAATTAAAGTAAAGAAAAATTCTACAACTATCCATATTAAAGAAATTACTAAATCATTGTATTAACCATTAAAGCCAAGAAGATAAGTGATACATTGCGTATTGCCAATTTTGTGTGATAGTGAGTCTGACCAATCACTATTTGCCATGTAGTATGGTCAAATGGATATGGATCCTTCCTTTGACTGTATGGGAACAATTAATTGTAGAAGCCTGTAACACAGATCTACAGTGTCCTTTTCAAGTATGGTATCTGAGAAATTTTGAGTCAGACAGACACTCATCAGGGATTACTGTGTCTTGTTTTCTCTCGTGGTCGGTTCTTTTCAAGGGATTCTCGTTTCATAATCGACCTTCATACTATATTGTTAGGTTAAACTTTTGATGTGTCACCAAGACAGCAGATATTCTGAGTATCACATCTTTAACCGCTAATGCTATCTTTCAACATCAAAGACTATTTTATTTTACATCAAACTGTGTCGAAGTATAATATGTAGCCACGTTTTCTGTTTACTTTGTGAGGACCTAAACCATTGTTTTTTTCTTTTTTATTTTGGTACAATAGGGACCTAAATCAGTTCATAGAAAATGACAAAAAATAATAAGATCATTTCGACGTTAGACGAATAAACTATGAGCAAAAATATTAGTCGAAGAAAATGCTAGATTGACAATTAGTTGATAAGCTTATTTATATTAACCGATTCTGATAAAATGTAGAAAAACTCTTGAATTTGAGTTTTTATAATCGGTATATGTGGAGAACCTTATACACTGATTATGGACGTATTTTTATGTAAAATAAAGCTATAATTTTTCGAGTTTTTTTTATAAAGGCATTTGTGGAGGATTGTATCCGCGATTGTGATCAATCGTCCATAAAAATAAAGAACATATGCCAATTTCTGATTGATGTTATTATGGATCAAGAACATCAAGAACAATCGGTTATCGCATAACTGTTTTATCGGCTGGTTGTTCTTGAACCCAAAATTTTTTAAAAAAAAATCAAATAAAAAAAATGATTTGAAAACGAAAAAATTCTAATTTTTGATAGGTTTTAAGAAAATCGAAAATAGATTGGAAGTATTAGAGATAAAGATTAAAGCTAGTGAAAATAAATTAGTAGTTGCACCCTTTTTAAACACACCTTATCCCATCATTTAGGTGGGAACAAAATTTAATAGGCCTCAAACCAACTAAGTAATTTAGGGAGTATTCACATATACACGGATCCGCAGCAACGAGTACTGGAGCCAAAATCCACCGTGGGTAAACCAAAAAGATGATCCATCTGATCATTCAATATCCGAGTACTCCAAAAAAAATCCAAAAAACTCGTCTAACTCTTTAATAACCGGATGATTTTTATTTTAAAGTTCTTTTTAAAATTGAAATTATCAATCCGGATACTCATAAAAAAATCCAAAAAACTAATTCAACTCTTCAACAACCAGATGATTCTTTTCTCAAAGCTCTTTTTAAAATTTTGAAACTAACAACACTTATACCTGTTCCTAAATCGAATATAAAGTGTCATTAATTCAATCAAAAACCGTTGCCAATGTCAAGAATGGAAATATCGGTAACTAATTACATTAGTAAAAAAAAACTCCCATACGGTCATTTAGTGATCGGATGAGAATAAAAATTAAATAAATATATATATCTTATCTGGATGGGCTATCCGGTCAGCCTACGATCGATGGACTACTCCATAGCGACTTCTTTAAATTTGTAGGGTTTCCTCTTAGCTTCATAAAGATATGGATGTTAAAATCATTCAAAGGGGTACTTTTTGATCCATAAGATGTGGATGATTTTATGGATCGACAATACCAATTACAATCGGCAGGATTATCATCCAAATTATGGTCAATTGTAAAGTCGTTCTTCATTTAAGAAAAACATAAACCAGAATCGACAAATATTCATTTACTTACTTACCGATTGTTCTTTAGTTTCTTCGTAAGTGAAGAACATCAACTAGAATCGACATTTCTCAAGTGATTATGGATGTTGTTTTTGTGAATGAAATGTAAATAAATTAAAAGTTTTAAGTTTTAGGGATAGTGAACCAGAAATTAATGCTAAAAGGGGTTTTAAATATATTTTTTGCATACTTATTTAATTTAGGATTAATTAACGTTCGGTATTTGGGTTTTGTCCAACTTTAATATTTGGTCTAATTTTTGTCCAACTTAGAATTTTGTACCTGGATTAAAAATGTTGACTCGCGTTGAGTCGTTGACTAAGATAGGTCTTGACCTCTGTTTAATAATTATTTTAAAAAACTAAATAAAATTTATTTAGTTAACATCGTTAACTAGACTGTTAGCAATTTAACCGAAGAACCCTAGTTGATGTTCTTCCCCAAATTGAAATTCCAACTGTTTACTTTGAATGCAATTGAAGAACCCAGATATGTTACAAGATTTGACACAACCCATTCGAATGCAAACCTCTCTATACCAGCTACTACAAGAGAGAGAAAATAAGAAAAACATGGTCATTTTGTGACTATAAACATGATCAATCATCATCACCATTTAGATTTCAAACTACACAAATCAATTAACCGACACCACCAGTACACCACACTATCAAGACCACTACCACTCATTATTTTCATCAGTCAAAACACCTTCCAAGACCCCTATCAATCAATACAGTTCATCTTCATTCAAAAACCCAAGTTAGGAAAACAGAGAAAAACTCTCTAACTGCAATTAATTATGGATATTCAATACAATTTGGGGAAATTGAGTGAAACCTAACAAACCCAATTCACACACCACAACAATAAGATTCAACAGAAACCAATTTGAGAAAATTGAGTGAAACCCTAAAATTGAATTAAATCGGTTTTATTATGAACCCAAATCGAAAAGAAGAATCAAGACCTTAAATAAACACAAATTGTACCATAACTAAATCCTAATCATCTCTGGAACAACAATTACATAAACTCTGTTTGACTTCTTCTTTTATCAAAATCTCCAAAATCAAACCCTAGAATCTAAATCTCTGCAACAATGGTGTTCTTTATCATTTGATGCAATTAAAGCAAACCATGATACGTTTCTGTGGTGTGTTTTGACGAAAACAAAAAACAAGAAGAGAACGGAGATTTCAGAGAATAGAGAGTAGATAGCAGAGAACTAGGGCTGCACATTGGGCGGGTCGGGTCGGGTTTGGCCTCACCCGCAGCCGACCCGACGAAAGGCGGGCTAAATTTTTTCGCCCGAACCCGACCCGCCTGGTCCTCGGTTCGGTTTGGGTCGGGTCTGACCGGCTCACATGGCGGGTCGAGTCTGCCGGGTACGGGCCATCCGCCCAGAAATGATGCAAAAATTCATTTACTCACTAATTATCTTTTAGATGACTATCCTGATGCAGAACCCAACCATAAAAATTGGACAATCCTTCACTTTTGTCGTCTCACCCACTGGAAAAGT
The DNA here is from genome assembly GCA_023531435.1 of Papaver californicum. Lineage (NCBI taxonomy): Eukaryota > Viridiplantae > Streptophyta > Magnoliopsida > Ranunculales > Papaveraceae > Papaver > Papaver californicum. The sequence goes on from JAJJMC010010202.1 coordinate 119,409, forward strand.
CTGAAATGTATAAAAATTCATTAGGAACTTATCTATGGCTGTAACTCATAAAGATGGTTATGAACTTCACTGCCTTTGGATGTTTAGGCATGGCTGTAACTCATAAAGATGGTTATGAACTTCAATTTTTAATCAGCCTAAACATCCAAAGGCAGTGAAGTTCATAACCATCTTTATGATTTACAGCCATAGATAAGTTCCTAATGAATTTTTATACATTTCAGACTTTTTCAGTGGGTGAGACGACAAAAGTGAAGGATTGTCCAATTTTTATGGTTGGGTTCTGCATCAGGGTAGTCATCTAAAAGATAATTAGTGAGTTAATGGATTTTTACATCATTTTTGGGTAGGTGACCCGCACCCGCCCGACTCGACCCGCCATGTGAACGGGTCAGACCCGACCCGACCCGACCCGAGACCAGGCGTGCGGGTGAGGAAACAAAGACGAATAATACAAGTTAAAATCAACTCGACCTTGAATGGTTGGATAAATTCTTCACGACATCACTAGAGGTATTGAATTTTCTTACCAAATTAAAGTAAAGACAAATTCTACTTTTTCACAGCAAACAAATCCATTAAAGAAGCTACTAAGCATTTTCTTAATCATTAAAAGCCAAAAAGGATAAGTGATACGAATCCCGCAACAATTATGTGTGATGGTGAATCAGACCAATCACCAGTTGCCATGTACAGTGGTGGAGTTACTCGTGGAATGTCCCATTGAATCTCAAAATTACATATTTGGCCATAGTGTTTTAGATTTATTATATATCTGTCCCTCTAAAAAATTTTAAACTTATCCAAATAAATTTAGATTGAGAACAAATTTTACATATAATTTCACAATTTTTTTTGAAAAATACTAATAGTATATGCTGTAATCGTATAAAATCTTTTATAAGTATCAAAAGTTTGTGAAAAACAAAATAAAAATATCATAAAATTTAAATATTTTACAATTTATGTGGTATTTTTCATAATAAAAAACGGTTAAAAATTTCGGGCGGCCTATAGTCACTATTTTATTTAATGGCTTTTCTTTCGTTGTAGCAATTTATCCCAAACCAAAAAGTTCTGGCTCTTTCATTCGCCATGTATGTAATAGTATGGTCAAACGGACATGTATCCTTCCTTTGACTGTATGGGAACGATTAATTGTAAAAGCGTGCAACAAAAATCCAGAGTCCCTTTCGACTAATGGTATCTATGGACTATGAGTCAGACAGACACTCATAAGGGATATTGTGTCTTGTTTTCTCTCGTGGTCGGTTCCTTTTGACAATCATACTGACTCTTGAGAGCTCTCTCCCTTTCTTTGTACCGGTTTTTTCAATAACTATCCAAAAGTTTTTTCTAGTATTTTTTTCATCGCCAAATCTTGATCTATTCGGATCTGAATTGAGATATCAGATTTACCGAGTAGATTTTTAGTATTTTATGTTTTTAATAAAAAAAATCATATCATTTGTGATTTTAGGTTCAAGAATTTGTATATTATGTCACTGTTGATATCTCATGGCTATTTTATGACATGTAGTTGTATTTATATTCTTCATAAGTGCGATTTTCTATAGTCTTCGAGCGTTTCAAATGGAATTCGTTGATATATTCAACTATATCTTCAGAGACAATCAATTTTGGTGTGACAATGATCAAGATTTAATCAAACAAGATCAATGACTACTGAAATTGGTTATGATAATGATGTTTAGTGCAAATTATTTTTTTTATGAAGGATTTTTTCTTAATGAAAAGGAAGAATTTTCCAAATGGTGATGCATAGTCAAAACACCATCTTTCAGATTACATCGATTACTTCTATGATCAATAATTATGTACTTTCGTTCTATTGTAATTTTTATGTTTTAATATTTTGTTTCGGTACTTTTGTATTGTATATATTTGATGTACTTGAATTAGTATGTTCATGGTTTCTGATTAATATTATATAATTCCTCTTATTTCCTTTGGAAAAAAAAATAAAATAAAAAGGACAATCATACTGACTCCCACTGACCTGTTATTCAGATTCCTAAAAGAATATTACAGTATTAGGTTAAATACTTTTGATGTGTCAACAATACAGCAGATATTCTGCGAATCACATATTTAACTGTTAATGCTATCTTTCGACATCAAAGACTATTTTGTGTATGTTACATCAAACAGTGTCGCGGTATTATAAGTTGTCACGTTTTTGTTTTCTTTGTGACGACTGACAGGCTTTAAGAAAGAAAATGATAAATACTAACCACCAATAATACAAGCCAATAATCAGTTTGTGACGACTCACGGGCTTACAAAGTTGTGTATCACGTGCTGCGCTACTATGAAGGCAACCAATGAGAGATCCCCGAATCCCAATATCTATTAGGATTTTGGAAACGGAGAAGTTAAAATTGCTAATCCATTGGGTTATCAAATTTGGTCAGACCGTAGATTCAAACCTGATTCTGATTGTGTCTTTCCTTCAAAATAAATCAGCTGAAACATATTGGACGTTCAATTGTACGTGTATATCATTCATTATGATAATGAATTCATTTTATGGTCTTTAATTCAGAAGAGATTTGGTCTTTTAACTTGAATAATACAAAATTATTTTGCTACTAAATAAAGTTGAGTTATATGATTATAAGATAGATTTTTGGTTCCATGACAAATTCTGAGTCTATAAGGTTCCACCAAACATCTCCGATACCTCAAGCTTGAAATGCAATTTCACCCTTCAATTATGCTTTTAAATATTAAGCAGACAAGCCTCTCTTGGTTTCTTGTTCTCGTGACCCTTTGGGTGATGATATTTTGCTCAAAAAATCCTAGTATAGTTTTATTCCAAATATCAAATGTCGGAATGGAATGGGTTTTAGCTCTGGATATGTGAAGTAAAGATGTCGACAAAAGAAAAGACATTGATAAACCCTCAAAACAGTTGGAGACTGAAATACACTCATGTGTTGTGTAGCGTAGTATCACTTCACTTCATTTCATTTCTTTTTTCGGACAAGACAACACTTCCTTTTCATTCCTCAACTATTTCACTGATTTTTCATATTCCAATAACTTTTCCCTTCAACCATCATATAAAACACATTTCACAAAAAGTCATTCAAACAATCAAAATCCTCCACCGTTAAAAAATTGCATATGCTTCTAAAATCCAAAAAAGAAGTTTATGGATAAAAACATCCCATGTTTGGAATCTAACGGGACCAACCTTCGGAAGATATTTCTTAAGTCTCATTCAGCCTTTCTCAACATTATCCTGACGAATAGAATATACTTATCATGGGTTAGTCTACACGTGGCACTCTGTTATTTATTACAGTACATGATTTCTGTGTAAGATCCACGGTTCCAAAAAGATTTACTAATCTTGCACTTACATCTTGTTTGATTGTAAGAATCGAATATCCTACAAACTCAATTATACAAGTAATTTAATTCTTAGAATTGAATTTAAATTTAAAAAACTAATTTTGGTTAAAGTAATTTAATTACTTTTGTTTTTAAAAAAAAGATTAGATTCTAAAAAATTAAAAATCTTAATTATCCAGAATTTATTTGTTATATTAGGTTTAGAGAATTGGATTACGTAGCCTTTAATTTATTCAACCACATGATATAACTGTTAGGATGTTTGGATACGAGAAGCAAAATCAGAAGTTAGAAATAAAATGTTAACTTTTTTATTTATAGAAATTATTTTGAAATCATGTATCTAAATTTTTTGATTTTTTTATTTTCAGAAGTTAAAAATAACTTATTAAAATGGTATTCAAATACCCTATTCAACATTGAAAATTGAATCCAGTCAATGGTTTATAACTAAATTGGTCCGTGTCAAATCACTTCCTTCCTTGTCCTAAGCAGTAGTGTATTTGGGCTTCTGAAACAACTGATTTTTTCTAAGTTCTAACCAGACCCTAAACACTCGCATTACTCACCTGGCTTAACTTAAATGTGTTCACCTCTTGCATTCCTTGATTAACTTCTCTGTTTCTTTTGAGATTAGTCTCATAATGGATGGACAACTTGAAATCCTAAAGTTCATAAATTTTAGATAATGTTAACCTTGTAAGTCGGTTTTCGAAATTAGTTAGGTCCATGGATTTTAATATGGTATCAGAGCAGATAATTTGTGAAGAGTCATTTGACCGCATCTTTACTCCGTGTCACCCGATTTAATGTTCACGTGTTAGACCCAAAGAGGCTACTCGTGAAGGAGCGTGTTAAATTAGTCCCACATTAGATAGATAATTTAAAATCCTGCAGTTAATAAACCTTGGGTAACCCTAACTTTACGGTTTTCGAGATTAGTTAGGTCCATGGATTTCAATAGTTTCTACATCTAGCTAGATCTTATAATTTGATTCAGATATAAGTTGTGCAAAAAAAAAAAAACAGTAGGGATAATATTGGCAATATTTATACCTCCCGTTGGTATCCTTGTCCGTTATGGCTGTGTAGTAATTACTCAAAATCCTTTTCTTTTTCCTTATTACATTATTTCTAACCTCAGCTAGAGGTGCAATTTCCATTTCCATGCATATATATTTGATGAGATTAATGTGTGTTTGTTTGATATGTGCAGGCACAATTCTGGATTTGTTTGTTGTTGACGCTATTAGGATACCTCCCTGGAATTATATGTGCAATTTATGTATTGGTAATATAGTTTTTTCTTTCGAAGGGTGGGGCTGAAATGATGATCATATATATTTTTGGTTTTAATGTTGGTGTAAACTTGTAGTGCTTCTTTTCAATTTGATCTATAAATATGAATGTATTTGTAATATTTGATCATTAGTACTAAGGGTTGGTCATTTTGTGAGATTCCTGTTTTTTTTTTCACGAACAAGAACGATTCTTAGAAAATTAGTCAAGCATCGATGAATTAGGAATTGGACAGCCTTTTCTCTTTCTTCTTCTTCTTCCTTTTCTTCTTCTCTCTAAAAAAAAAAAAAATTCTAGCATCTAGAACATTTTATTCAGATTTGGTCCTTTTAGACTAGATCTGAGCAAAAAAATATTTTTTCTTAATTTTAGGTAATAGTTAATCGAATAAAACATATTTTCTTTTTGATGTCTTTCGACATATTTTTTCATTATTTGGGGCGATTTTTCTTCGTCATTTGGGGCAGTTGTCTCTTCGCTTTGAGTGCGATTTTCTCAAATCTTAACGGCTGGGTCGTGGCTTGCTATTCTCGAATCAAAAACATCGACTATTCAACACCGTATCGCTTTGAATCTAAAAAGACCAGATCGGCCCTTTCTGCCATAAGTATTTCAATCCAAGAGATTTAGGACAGCCGGGTTCGTTTGGGTATACAAGATTACGGGCAAATTACTCCTCTCTTTTAGGATCATCTCTTATCAAAGAAGAAGAAAATCAGATTAAGTAGTCGGAGTTGATTCCGGATAACACCATCATTCTTTCCTACTACATAAATAAAAATTAGGAATCTTTACATTTCATGACTCTTTCTCTTTATGATTTACTTGTAATTGATATCTTCATTTGTATTAGGGTTCTTATGAAATGGTAAAATTTTCTGGACCCACTATGAGTTTTATTTTAAATCTCATGGAATCATAGACAATAAATTTTGACATGTAAGTGGTGTATATTTTTGGTGTAGAAATACAATAAATAGAAAACGTTTTCGTGTGAATGGTATGGAATATCAGAGAACCTGTTATGGGACTAGAGTCCCATTTTTTATCTATCCATCATTTCCCCCCACTCATTTCTATCCATCTATCATTTCCCCCCACTTCTTTACACCCCTATACATCACACATCTAAACCCTAAATAAGAAAATGGTGACCCCTTTGGAACCAATAGTGAGTCTTGAACTAAATGCTAACAGACCAGTGGGAGAACAACATGTGAGAAAGGTATGATTTTGGGTATGTTCTTCATAAACAATGCTACATTGACCGAGAATAATTCCGGGTTTTATCCATATAGAGATCCAATAATAAGAAGGGAATGACTTCAGTATTAGGATGGGGAATGGTGGTTATAAATCCTACACTCCTATCATCCCTCCCACATGGGATAAACTTTGAAATAATGGTGTATTAATCATTTCCAGTTCTTTATTTCGTCACTTTTTTTTATAAGAAAAAGAGCTGCCGCAGCAAAGCTCATACTACAGAGTTTTGCTTTGCAGTGGAAAAAATAGCCTCTTGCAAAGAACTTTCCTCACCATTGATCCCTCTGTTAACAATAAGGATGTTCTCAAATAAGGGGGAATGTAGGTGATTAATCAGAACATCTTTGGTCTAGTCCAAACTTTCCTTAATATTGTTTTTAGAAAGTAGGCTAACTAATTTAAAAGCAAGATGGTTTTCAGTACGCTGGACTTTGGTGAGTTTCCCCAGCAAAAAAAAGATAATTGCAGGGCCTCTTCCAATCGCTTGATGATAGCTCAAACTAAATCTACCTTGAACTTCCTTCCTATAGACATTCTTGATGGCCTTTAGATTTGTGTCTCCTTCAGAAGAAAAATCGACATTTAAGGTATGCAACTCCTTGGCCCACTGCACGGCTAAGTCAGCTCCTCTTCTTGTTCCATTATGTCATGTCCCTTGAAAGCAGTAGTTTTGGATCCAATGAAGTTTCTTGAGAAGGACGTAGCAAACAGAGCAACATTAATCCAATAATTGGGTTGAGTATTAACATTGCTAACTGGCAAGTTATCACTTTCCAGAGTGCAAATACTAATAGTGAAGCCAAATTTATTCATGTGATGGGTTGTCAATCTGCTTCTTGTTTATTCCTCAGAAATTTGGTAGTACAGATTGTTGATGATGTGGTTTTGGTTGTGATTCACTCTGTCAAAGTTGCTAATGTGTTGTTGGATATTGTGGGCAGTAACATTAGCAGTGTGAGAGACACCTTTGAAAACCAGATCATACCTATCTTTCCATATGAACCAGGCATGGTGGCATAAGAAGTATTCCAGTTGGGAGCAAGATTGTCAGAAGAAAAAAAAAAAAATTGAGGCAATCATGAAAGTTTGTGAAGTTTTGGAAAATGTTGTGATTTTCACCAAACATCTTAATCCCGACTGAAGCAGCAAAATGGCAGAACATAAGGCAGTGAGAGATGTCCTCTGAAGCACTTTTACATATGCTGCAGATATGATCAATATAATGGAGGACACTCACAGTTCTAGCATTAGTAGGGAGAATTTCCTGAGCACACTTCCAGATGAAAAGGTTGATAGAAAGGGAAGAATCCTATTCCCAAATCTTCATCCAAGCTGGATCGATGATATCATTTTTGTACTTCTCTTCAATTTTCTTGTTATATAGAGATTTAACAAAATAATCACCTCTCTCACTTAAACTCCAAGAGATACAATCTTCATTAGAAACATATATAAGGGTTTCCAGAATGGTAATTTGATCTTCAGGAGAGAACCAGAGAGAGATAATATTTGAATCCCAGGTGCCAAGGTTATTAAGAAGTTGGCTCACATGAGTCAGATCATTAAGACAATTATCATGTTTTTCCATAAGGTATTCCTTGCCTCTAAACCCTTTATCAGGCCAAATCATAATTTGCTGACCATTTCCCACTTTCAAAAGATGGTACTTTTTGATGTTTTCTATCCCTCCCAGAATACCTTTCCAGATTCAAGAATCAGAAATTTTTGGGGTAGTATCCATTTTACTTAAATCTTGGTTCTCATAGTGTTTAGCTTTCATGATGGAAGAAAGAAGAGAATATAGTTCTTGTATAAGCCTCCAACCAATTTTTGTTATCATGGACTCATTGAAAATTTCTAAATTCCTGAAGCCAAGACCTCTTATTTCCTTTGGCTTACAAATAGAATCCCAGGCTATGTAATACAACCCTTTTGGTTTGTCAGAATCTTTATTCCAGAAAAAATCCCTCTGGATTTTATTCAAATATTTGCATGCATGTTTCGGAAGCTTAAAGCAATTCATTTGGTAGGTGCAGTAGGTAGAGGTGACATTCGATATCATGGTAACTCTGCCAGCGGAGGAAAGAGTTTCATTTTTCCAGCCTTTAAGCTTGAATTTGAGACTGTCAATACAGGGTTGGAAAGCCTGAATTTTGCTCATTTTGGTAAAAAAGAGGGGAGCCGAGGTACTCGTCTTGAGTATTGATCATTTGAACACCTATATCATCATTCATGTTAGCTGCTATAGAAGGACATGTGTTCTTGCTGAAGAAAATACCAGATCATTTGACCATAAGCATAGCTGAATTGCCTGCAGATCTCCACCAAGTTCCTACACTCTATCAGATTGGTTTTGTAGAAGACCATACAGTCATCAACAAATAGGAGATGACAAATAGAGGGAGTATCAGGACAAATTTGAAGACCATGGATTAGGCCAATACTT
>JAJJMC010010202.1:127810-153334 GCA_023531435.1 Papaver californicum
GTTTGAAGAATTTACCCGAGACTCCATTAACCAGGACAACAATATTTGTAGTAGAAATGCATTGATTAATGATTTTACACCGCCTGTTACTGAAGCCCATCCTGGTCATAATGGCAAGAAGAAAATTCCAGTCAACTCTATCAAAAGCCTTAGCCATGCCTATCTTTATACCCATAGTACCATTTCCACCTTTTCCCCTCCACCTAGTATTCATATTATGAATAAGTTCATGGGAAATGGTTATATTGTCAGAGATTTGTCTACCATGGGAAAATGCAGATTGAAAAGGGGATATGATCTTAGGAAGGAGAGGTTTTAGTCTATGAGCAAGAATTTTGGATATGATTTTATAAGTGGTATTGCAAAGGGAGATAGGTTTGAAATGGGATGGAGAAGAAGGGGCATCATTTTATGTATGAAGGATATAAAGGTGAAGTTCATTTCCTTGAGCATAAATCCATATGTGAAGAAATGTTGGACCATGTTAGCAGTTTCTTGGCCCATAATGTCCTTAGTAGCTTGAAATGAATTTGGTGGGAAACCATTTGGACCAGGAGCTTTGTCTCATTCCATGCTGAAAAGAACATTCTTGATTTCATTGACATCAGGGATGACCAGAAGATGCTCATTTTCAGAAGAAGTGATGGATCTAGGAATAAGATCAAGGATGGATTGGTCTAGAACAACCGTTTCAGCAGTAACCATTTGCTCAAAGTGGTTAGTAAAGCATTCAGCAACAAAATTCCCATCAGTGATCCAATTACCATTGCTATCTTTGGTAGTCTCAATTTTGTTTCTTCTTATCCTTTTTTTGGATGAAGTATGAAAAAAGTGAGTGTTTCTGTAACAAGCTTTATAGATTGATCCCTATTTTTTGTTTTTCCAAAACTTTTCCTGAATATTGTACCAATGATTAGCAGTATTATTGGATTTCCTCAGAGTTGTACCTCTATGAATATCAAATTTATTTCTAGTTATTCATTCCAAATTTTTAATGCTTTCCTCCAAATTAGTTTTGATATTACCATAAACAACTTTGTTCCACACTCTCATCTTGATTTTAACTTCCTTAAGTTTTCTAGCAGGATAAAAGCAGAGGAGCCAGAAAGATCCAAAGACCAACATTCAACTATAATGTCTTTACAATCTTGATAGTTCATCCAAGGGCCATTTTTTTTGAAAGATATGCTTACTGAGTTCCAATTAGGATTGGAATTTAAGAGGATAGGGTTATGGTCCGAACCAATAGCAGAGAAAATGGAGATTGTGGTATGAGGGAATAAGTCTAACCAATTTTCAGAGGCCATGCCTCTATCAAGTCTCTATTCCGTAAACATGTTGTCATCCCTTCTATTTGTCCAAGGAAAAGGACATGCAGTGTACCCTAAGTCTATGAGATTAAACTCATCAATTTCGCTACTAAAGGTGTTAGCTTCAGGAAAATCTATGAGATGGCTGCCAAATTTTTCATGGTCATGAAGGACAAAATTGAAGTCTCCCATTATCAACCAGAGGTGGGAAATAACATTAGATATTTCCTCAATTCTTTTCCAGGTTTGAAGTTTATCTTTGGTAGCATAGGGACTACCATGATAGCCAATAAAGATATAAGGGATATTATTAGCAAAGGAGATAATAACATTGATATGATTTGGGGAGGATTCTAGGATGGTTACCTGGATGGAAGACTTATAGGCTAGACTGAGGCCTCCGCTGTACCAATAGATCCCCTAGGATCCACAAACCACAAATTGGTAACCCCTATCTTACCCAAGATGGCCCTAAGGTTTTGGTGGTTTTGTTTAGTTTCATCCAAGAAAAATATATCAGGATTATGCTTGTTTAAAATGTCATTGAGGTAAGTGCTAGTTATTTTCCTACCTAGACCCTGACAATTCCAAGCTAGAGAGGTGAAAATTTACCAAAAGTATGAAAGATTTGGGTATGTGAAAATGGTTATGCAGTATCCTAACATGTATCTAAAATTAAGGATGAACATGTTAAGAAGAAAATTTAAAGACCTGGCTATGATGAAATATCTAACCTCCAAGTGAAGAAAATTAAGACATAAGCTAACAATATTTAGAAAGTTTAGAAGTAGTACCTCAGGTGGGAGATTGGGAATAAGGTCCACAGTTTTGCCAATAGCTAGACCTGGAGTAGCTTCAGAGTCCACGGTATAGAGGGAGAGATTTTCATTGCTAGCAGGTTGAGGGGAGTCTTGAACTTTCTTAAAGTTAGCCACAGAAACTTCCATGCAATCATTCTTTCTCTTGGCATCAGAATGGATATCAGACTTAGAGGAGTCACCCTTTCCGAACTCCATATTAAGTATCATTTTGTCCCAAGCTTTCTTCTTGAGAGATTTATGGCTTTCAACCATTTTAGCTTGGATTTCAGGAAGGGTTGGCAAATCCGGCATGTAAGAAGACATAGCAGTTGGGAGTTGAGGGAAGTTGTAAATTTGTTGGGTAGTTTTATTAGAGGAAACTTGATCTGTTCCTTTATGTCTGGAAGCACCTTTGATGTTTGAGGATTTTTTCTTGGGGGTAGGGGTTTTGCCCTTTTTTCAGTGATGATCTTCTTGTGTTTCTTTTGACAGGCTAGAACCTATGGATTTTTGGAATGAAAGGTTCTTTGAATGGGGTCCTGAAGCCCATATTTGAAGATAATTTGTTCATCAGTACCGTCCAACTCATTTGAACTATTTCCAAGAACAATCTTACGTTAAGCATTTCTCATCTTGATGGTCTTTGTCCGAGTAACCTTTCTTCTGAGCCTTAACTATGATAGCACGATTGTGGTTTTGAGTGGATTGTGGGGAGATACTGGTGTTAGGGATGACCATTTAATTAGATGATTCAGATCTTTCAGCACATGGAGGACCAGGATGTTCAAGGATCCTGTAAACTTTGCAGAATTGAAGGACATTGAGAGCAAAAGAAAATTCAAGCTAGTGAATGACTGGTTGTGTTTCATAGACATTTACTCCATATTTCAGAGCCCTGGTGATATCAATATTCAGCAAAACTTCCACATTCTTTTCCTCACTTTCTCTTCCATAAGGTCTTTTTGCTTCCTGAAAAATACCAGCTGGCCTCAAGAAATTCCTCATATCAGGTATAATATGACTTGGGACCCTTTTGATAAGAACCCAGATCATAAAAGAATAGAATTTTGTCTCATCAATAAAATCAGGACCAGAAGGAGGAACTTCAGTGAGCACTATAAGTTTTCCAAAGATGCCCTAGTACCACTTTTTATGAAAACTCTGTAATCCTCTATACATCCCAGCTTGATGGAATAATAGTTTCTTCTTTTGTTCCACAGATCAACTTCAGCTTCTCTTCTTAAATCCCAGTTATTGTTTATGAATCTAGAAACATTGCGAGTATCATGAAAAAATTTGCTGCAAAGCCTTCCAATGTAAGTCCATTTCTAGTCAGCTTCTCTTTTTGGTAGAATATTTTCAGTATTAATAAAAACATTTGGAAACAGGTTTTCATGGATGTTAAGAATGGAGTTCATCTGGTTGACAAGGCTAGCTATGGTTTCTTCAGGTTTGGAGTTGGATGAAGAAGCCATTAGCCAGGTGATAGAGGTAATGAAGGAATTAGTTCTTCGAAAGGGGAAGGAATTCTTAAGAAAGGGAGAATTGACTTTAATTTGAATTCTTTGATTTGGTTGGCTGGTCAAAAAAAAGTACATCACGGGTTTATCTTGCTTGTAGAAACAAAGAAAGATCAGCAACTAACTTTTGTATCTACTGTATTGGCCAATTAGAAGATAACAACTTCCAACCTTGAAGTACACTTCTGAAGAAATTTTGAACCCCTCATAACCAGTATCACAGCTAGTGTGCAAGTAGACGTTCTTGGGGCTAGCTATTGGAAAAAACTTGTGGGTGTACCTGTACCAAGCCAAGAAACATTGGTTGTACAAGATATAAAAAGTTAGCGTGCAAACATAGCTGAGATAATCCTTCAAGTTAAACATACGTGTGATGAGAGCAGTTGATATGCTAATTCCAACTTTGCGCACCCCAGAGTAATAGAAATGATGCACCTAACGACGGTTAGAGCTAGGGATGAAGCTTGGTATCTTTGATATTGTTTCATGGAAACCACCTATGTCAAAGACCGTACCATGGGTTTTTAAGAACACCACCCCAGCCCGGAACTGGTAGTTTTTTTTTATTTTTTCCATTTGAAGGAGCAAATTTACCAAATAAACCAGTTAGAGCCATTTTCTTCGTTATTCTATTAAAGGTTACTTTGAATACCCCAGAACTAATAATGTAATCCACCCCACCAAGGACCTGAGGGGAAATGCACATTTGATCGTGGTCTGCCTTAGCAAACAGAAGGATGGGTCGAAAGGATATATTGCCACTTATGAAGAGGTACGACCCAAATGTACCAATGAGATCCAATATCTTCTTAGCCTACACAAAGAGGAGGATACGCAATATTATTAGGCTGGATTTTACATAAAATAAAATTATGGGAGTGATTAGACAACACAAATAAAAGTTAATAAAAGTGAGATAAAATCAGTTGTATGGAATTGCTTGGTTTAATGCAATTTAAACCGCAAGGGAATTTAGATAGCTTTCTTTTCAAATCCTTTGATAAAAACCTAATTTGGCATAACCAAATCAATTCTTCTTCTTCCCTGATCCATAACTCCAGCAACACCAATCGCCTAGAAATATTTCCAAACCAAAGCTTGATTCTCAGAAGATCAAAATGCGAATGATATTGTATGAGGATGAAGGAAACTTTCGAGAGAATTCTGGAATACTTGAGGAATGGGATCTCAACTGGCATCCAGTGAATGTGCATCACGAATCTTTTCCATATGGTATCCCATATCCTAATGGATGTGAGGATATTGAGTATACTAGAGATTTTAAATGACACTGGGAGATACTTAGATACAATCGCCTGGTAAAGCTTGAGGAGAGTTGTGGTGGGTATTGATGTGATAAAATATAGTGGTAAAAAGAGGTACGATTCTCAGACTTGTGAAGATTTAATTTCAGACCTAATTTTAATTAAAGAAAATAAATAGATTAAAATAAAGATGACTTTTTAAAAATATGGGGAAGAACTAGGATTCATGAATCCACTTTTAACCAATAAATCAAGTGATAGTAATTTTAATCATGCAATTAAAACATTTTATTTTGATTCTAAAGCATTGCAAAAATATATTTTCAAAACAACAACTGTATAACACAAGCATGGAGCATCTAGGGACCTAATCCGAGGCATGCACCATCTAACGGAATCACAATTGCTTAATAAAAATCTTTTAAATCAATTTTCAATCAAGGCAGTTAATCATAAATAAATTGCATAAATAAATTACTTAAATACATACCACTTAATTATTGGAGAAAAAGCTTCCTCCGTCATCCCAGTGATGGTGATTAGCTCATTGTAGAGAAAACACACTCAAAATAATCTTTCATTGCTCAAAAAGTGTTTACAAAGGCTAAAAGGAAGTAACACAACCGATTTGATACGCTTATAAGCGTTACAGTGAAGTGGTTCAGCGTGTTACAGCAGCAGAAAAGCAACTGGAAATAAGCAACTGATGTAAGTGTAACTGATGAAGACAACTGTTGAAGCAACTGAAAAATAGCGACAGTTCCAGCGATAATGAACGACAGTTCGCTGGAGCTGTTTGTTCTTCACCTTCTTCTTCACTGAGCAGCAACAGAAAAATGGTGTTGTCTGTATACTTTTTCCGGTGGTTCTCCCGGCTTCCGTCCTCACTTCTCTTCACTTCTCTTGGTATTTATAGGGTGTAGGAACCCTAGGAAGTCTTCTAATCCCAATAGAAATCTTTAAGACTTATCCAAATCCTATTCTAAATCTCCACAGCGTGAATATCATTTTTCCGGATACAACTCGGATTTGAAGCAGTTTTTCCGGCTTTAATCTCTGTTTCTTCACGTGTTTAATCTTGTTTTCATCTCTACTTGCTTTTGGGTCAAATTAAAAGTCCAAAAATCCCAAGAATCACGTAAAACATGTTCACAGCAATCTTCTCTTCGTGAAGCAAAATTTCCCGCCATTTTCGGTTTCAAAATTCAAAGAAGGGGTGCCCCCAATCCAAAGTGTGGGTGCCTTAATCCATTTTCCAGGGTGCCTTTAACACTTTTCGAGCCAATTTTTTCGCAAATGTTTATTTCTCAAAAATACCTACAAAGACATAAAAAGACGTAATAATTGTAAAATCGAGTACTATCGAAGCAGATATTCGGGCGCAATATAGACACAAAAATGTGCCTATCAGGTATCCTCCAGGATTTGGTCCGCTTCAAGATACTCTGGGAAGGGTTAGACAAAGTACAAGAAGAATCCAACCAGGTAATCATAGTCAATCTAAAGAAAAATAGGATTTTATTATTGACATAAATCTCAATGATGCGGGTAGAATTCGAGGTGTTGTAGGCCAGCAGGGAAATCCCTTTGTTAATAGTGTGAATGAAGCCTGAAGTGGTAGTGGCAGTGGTAATATAGATGGTGATTCTGACAGTGGTGGTTTGCTTAATAGTTTCATTGCTCCTCAAGGGCTTGGGAGGCTTGATCTTCCTCGGGAGAGCAGACCAACAACTCCTTTGGATGCAGATCAGTGGACTATACTTGCAATTCATCCTCGGCTTGGGGATTATGTGGTGACACAGGGGGTTGTTATGGTGGCTCAAAAGAAAATTATTGTAGGAGGTTTTTAAATGGGTTTTGGGTTTGTGCCTCTCCCCACCCGAACTAGCCAGATTTTGAGAGCACATGCAGTTCCTTTGAGAACCCAAGCCAGGTATGCTGTTGATAGCATGGTTTTACCTGTATTGAATGAATTTGATCCAAAGCGTTGAAGACTCGCGGCTCTTGTAACTAGGGGAATGAGGGCTAGTGACAACAATGTACCCGGAGTTGAATCCAATGGCTTTAATGTACCAAGGTACCAGTTGTGGAACAACCAGCACCAGAACCACCTACAGCAGCACCTGCTGAACAAGCTCCTGCATTTTTCATGCCAGTGATGTTGCACCGAGTGCAGCCCATCAGTGGACGGACACAATTTCTGCAACCACCCCATCCACATCAACATAACATGCATCACACACAACAATGCAGATCTAAGCGACCAAGGCAGCAGTAGATGAATCTTCTCGTTATAATGAAGGTGAATCACAACCAAAGTATCCTTTTCGATGATGAAATGGAGAATATTCACTGCAGAAACACTTTTTTTTTGGGATATATGGACATGGTATGTAGTAATTAGTCCAGGTAGTATTCATGGACACACAGATGATTTGATGCTTAGAATAATTGATCCTTTTGTAGTAAAAATACTTTTGGTTACTTTTTGAAGTGGTATGATTGTAAATGAAGATGGTATGTTTAATCTTAGTAATGGTTTGTCTAGATAACATTGTTTCATAAAAAAAAACTGACTGATGGCTTGGTAGTTGTGAATTTTAATGGTTTTAGGGTAGAAAAGGGGTTTGAATGATGAAGATTCTGAACTCAGATGGGGGATAGAGAGCAGGGGATCAAAAGTGATATAAATATTCCACCTATGAAAGGAAATAGGGATATTTTTGATCTTGATAATAGGTGGGGGTTTTGGTAAAAGATTTTGGTTAGGTTAGAAGTAAAGTTTTGGATAGATTTATCCTTAATTATGATGTAAGTATGATTTCCAATGTTAAGAAACCTGACCCAATTTAGAGGTAGGATGAAATTGGGTTGAATGACCTGATAAAAGATGTATGAGAGAAACTGATTGGACCTAATTTGACGAGTTTGGTTTTGCTGGTAATTAAAATCTCTTTGAAATTAGTAATGAAAAGGCTTCTGATTTTTATTGTTGGTAATGTTTTCCTTGTGATTTGTGGATCTTCTGAGTTGGTATTCTGATTTCTGAACAACCTTAGTGATTTGAAACATCATAAATGAATTAAAAGGGAAAGTTCATGAGAAACCAAAAAGAAGTCAATGAGAAAACCGGTACAGAACGGATGAAAATAACCGTTAGAGCATTAGAAGGCAAGAGAAACAGCTAGATTTCAGGCATAGATGCCTAAAAAACTACAGGGAGAGATATTTTCCCAAAAACCTATGTATATACTTTCCCTTTGGATACATTCCAAGTATGAAATTTTTTGATGTAGAAATCGCTTAACCGAATAAAGAATTTTTAGGGTAGATATTTTGGACTTTGGGGTTAGAAAATGTCTTTGGTAAATTTAAAGGTTTTATTTAGTCACTTGATTATGCTTTTGGATGCCTCTATTCATTCGTACTCGACGAGGATTTTAGATTGTGAATTTCGGGCAAACGTTGGCATCAAAACAGGACTCTTACTTAGCACCTAACCTTTCCTGATAAACAATTAATCCATTAGTGTAACCTCAATTTCCAAATCCAGGCAAATAGATCACAACAATTATTTTTGTTTTTATTTTTATTAAAATTAATATTCTTATGTATTTTATAGATTTTTCGATAATTTAAAAGATTCAAGTAAACATCAATTGATTAAACTAGTTTGCGTAACACGTTTGGATAGATAACGGGAACGGAATCACGCATAACCTAACTCTCTTTTTGTTGTCCTTTTGACTCTTTTTTGGATGATGTCCGTAAAATCTTAGAAATTCTTAGTATATTATTCCCCTATGTCTCATAAAAAATTATTATTATTATTATTGTTTATTTATTGTCTAGTGGTAATATAAATATCAAAGAACGGAGGTGAAAATAAATATAGTTGATAAAAGGGATACTAATATTTTGGGATACCAATCCAGAGATCCAGCAGTTAGAATTGTTTTATTTTAAATGAACTGGTATTATCCCTGATAATACTGGTTTCCCCTTTATCAATTTTGAGAATAAAGACGTCCATAAAATAGAAGATAGAAGGGGTTTTTAATAAAATATCCATGGCTGGAAATGTAATTAATATAATGGTCGTGTTTTTTTAAACTTTAATTAAATGCCCAAACTTTGATCTTTTCCGTCCAGTTTTTTTTGAAAAAACGGCTAACAGCTGTTAGAAGACATGTGGCACTAAATCGGCTACATCAAAAGACATTCTATCCCCTGAATCGTTTGGCTCAGCCCGAGTTGGATCAGTGAGTCAACATTAACTCGACTCAGAACTCACATCACGTGCTTTAAAAGTGCAATCATTAGCAAGGTCGGCTGCCACGTGTGACAATCTTAGAGGAAAAATCAACGACCTAGAATTGACTCCCTTTTGTAACGGTCTTCTTCTTCTTTTCAAGTTATATAAAACCAGTTGTGAACCCTAAATTCTTCATCATCCAGAACATCAAAAAAAAATTCAATTTCATACAAAAACATGAGCAAAAGTGTTATATATTCTCCTAGAAGTAATAGTGATAGTACAAACAACAGCAGTAGCAAGGCTACAAAGAAAACAACAACTAAATCTGTGTTCAATTTGTGATCAGGGAAGGCATGAATCAAAGGTTTGTCCTTGGTTGTATTCTAGGTGTAAGCATATACCTTGTAATAATGGTATAAGGCAATTATTAGATGATAAATACATTTTTATGTCTAATTTGTTCTTAATTCTCTATATTATTAGTGCTCAATTTTTTACTTATTGTGTTATTTTATGTGATTGTAGGTGTTTTGGGGAATTAAATATTTGTGAAAAAATTGGTTCAAAAAGTTGATATAGGCACCCCCACTTTAATTCAAAAACCGGAAATTGCGGGAAGAATTCTTTCCGCGTGAGAGGAGTTTCTGATTCATTTGGAAACCGAGTTTAGTGGGATTTTATGAAAGTATTTGAAGTATTTTCGCATTATCAACATGAAGAGATAGTAAAAACGTGTTTAAACATCCTAGATAGGTTCTTGCTGGAAAAAATGGAAGTTTATGACTTTGATGTCGATGATGGTTGGTGGGGATTAAAACAAGTTTTAATTTTGTTTTGAGTTAGGAGATTGCGTCCTGATCTAATAAGGAAGTTTGCACGTGAAGAAATAGGGTTTCAAAACCTATATAAGCTTAACAGTTAGAAAAAAAGAGAGGAGGGGAGGTCGCCCAGAAAAATTCAGGGAAGGAAATATCTTAGAGATTTTTGATCCTGTTGGGTAGAAAAAGGGTTGTTGGAGTCAATTAAAGTAATACAGAGGATTGGGGGAGGTTACAGAGCCAAAAAAAAAAAGAGTTAGAGGCGAATTCTTCATCAACAGGGGCTCGGAAAAAAGTTGTTGCTGCTCCAGTGTATCGAGGAAAAAGAAGAAGATGCAACAGAAAGAAGACACTCGCAAATAACGTAACCTTCCTCTTTACAACACTGAAGAACTGTTGTTCTTTACTACATCCTATAGCAACACATAATCAATCCAGAACCGTGACAAGCTTCTCTCTGCAACGCTTATAAGTGCTGCAGTTTCGCTGTGTTACATTATTTTCTTGTTTTTCTTCTTTTCAAGCACCTTTGAGCTATGTTTCTATCTTTTGAGAGTGTTTTTAGCATCATGAGCTAAACCCAATCACTGGGACAATGGAGGAAGCCATATTTCATGAATGAATGGTAACTATTTTTGATTCTTTATGACTTTTGCATTGGTTTTAAATTGATTTATGATTTTTTCTAATTAGTTGTGATTTTGTTTGATGGCGTATGCTGGGACTTAAGAGATTTTGATGCGTCGTGCTTACAATTTACATTTAATGTTTTAGAAATCTACTTTTGGCAAAGAAACAGAGTCAATAAAAGAGCTATAATTGGAGCCATCATGTTTTTTGTTTGCTAGATTCAATAAGATAGATTTGGTCGAGTCATCCTTGTTTGTGCTTGTTTAGAATTCCTTTCCAGTTAGGATGTCGAACTGGTATTATGATAACCAACACAATAAATATCCGACTGAGTTTCAAAATGGACATTATCCATACTATGACCATAGTGTGGATAGTAGTTGGAACCACCACCAACCTTTTGAAGGTTATGGCTCATACCATATTGGTACCAATTACTATTCATACGCGCACCATTCATGTGAACAGGAAAACGAGCAAAATATGAGTTCTTCGTCTTTGGAAGATACCCTCGAGTAGTTGCAATCTAGGACTCCTTATGATCCAAATGTTTCTCTAGAAGAATTCCTCAAGCAGTTAACTGAGATGACATATAGGTTTGACTTAAATATGAAGGAAAGTTTTGTACCGATGAGTATTGATCAAAATGATCTTAATTTCCAATATAGTGCTACCCTTGATAATTATTCACCTAGTCAAGATGACAAGGTTAGAATAGATAACAATACAAGTTTAGATGAGGTTCGACCATCTTCATATTTTTATGATAATTATTATAGTGTTGATGAAGAAATTTGTAGTCATAATGACAAGGAAATTGTCACTCCAATTGTGCTTCATGATGATATTGTTATTTCTGGTTCAAATCCTAATAATTTTAATGATTATTCACCTATTCAAAAGGAAGAAGATTTGACTAGAGATACCACTGTTTTAGGCGACGTAGTATTTGCTTGTTCTGAAGCCGATGGTTTAGAGGAACGGGTTCATCCTGAGAATACTGTTTTGGAGTCCAGCGATTTAGAAAGAGTAGTCTTAGATAAAGAAGATAGATCGTAGAGATTTTAAATATGAGTGAGGATGCACCAACTGATTATAACTTAGAAGAAGCAGTTGACCATTTTCAGGAATCTGGTGCTATAAAAATTAGGGAAATTGTGACTAGTCTATCTAGAGACACTGAAAATTCTAAGTTTGGGGGTGATTATCATTTCCCTTGTGCTTTACCTTTAACTCTTAGAACGATCCCTCACTTGGGACTTAAAATATGTTCCTTTACCATTTTACAAGATTATTTTCATACACGCTTTCCCGAACCCAATCATGTCCAGAAAGAAGTTCAGTTGTTAGAAACCCATCATCTGGTCAATGTGGTTTACCCAGGCGATAATACCAAGATTGACTTTGTTTTCCCACCAAAATATTTTCTTCCATATGTGGGAACATATGAATTTCAAATGTGTCAGTTATTAAGTTTTGAGACTAAGCCTAATTACTTTAGGAAATTAGAGTCGACATATTTTCTTAAGAATGACCACCATTTTCATAGTAGTCAACTGTGTGAGTCCAATATGATTAACTTTGAGGATCCATAATTATTCAGGTTTTTATTATGTGCTTCAAGATTATTAGTTGAGTTACTCCAGACTTTACAACCTGATCCTGTTGATCCTGCCTATGAGGAAATCCAGCCCATGAAAATATTTTATCTAGACCCTTTTCTAGAAACTGAACCTGAACCACAACTAAATGTAGTTGTCTTAAACAAAGAACTAGATAAGGGTGTGCTCGGTTTGTTCATTTTCTTGTCCTGTTGCAGCTTCCTTTTATTTGTGATAGCATTATTTGATTCAGATGACCCATAGTTGTTCCGGCTTTTACTATATGATTTTATGAGGTAACTAGTCCTTTCTTAGTCTGGATAAAGACTTTAAACTTAACACTTCTTGGGAGGTAACCAATGCTCATGCGACATGGGAATATCCTTCCTTAACTCTTTTCTTCAATTGGTAACAGTTTCTCCTTGTTCATATTTTTAATCATTTATTTTTAGAACAATGAGGACAATGTTAGATTTAAGTTTGGGGGTAAGGGAGAAACTTTTAGTCCAATAATAAAACTCCAAAGTCTAGAAACTTGTGAACAATTCATGATGACACTAACCATTCTAGGTAGATGGAAACATAGCTCTTGTTTATAGGAATTGGCATGCCCAGATAAATGGTTTATTCATAAAAGGACGCCTAGCTCAGCTGTTAGAAATAATATGATAGTTGGCACCATATCTAGGAGTCTATCTCGACCATATCACCTTCTGTTTTTATTTTGCATTTTTTTGTGTTTCTCTAAGTGATTTGGTGGGGCACTAGTATCGCCTTGTTATCGCCGCCAGTATGAAGTAGAGTGATTGAGATCAATCCCCATTATTGTATTTTATTTAGACAAAAAAATGAATATATATATACATACATATATATATATATATATATATATATATATATATATATATATATATATTAGTTTTATTTTCAATAAATCGACCGTTGGGGCCCTTGTACATACTAGCTGAGTCGATATTAGTATAAGGATTAAGACCATTGGGAGCGTATCTCAATCCATTACGATTCATCCTGGCACTGACCTTCAGACAGATATGGGAAACACCGTTCACCTTAGTCAACATGTGCAAACTTCATCATCTCCATATCCATCTTCTAAATCTAACCAATATGATTGAACTTTGATGGATTCTAAGTATCGTGGTTGAACGCCTGTCTAAGTATAGTTTTGAATTCTTTTATGAATTTTAGTACGCTGAGTGCAATCTCGTGTACAACAATTGGATCATATAGGGTAATGATTCCCATAGCCTAAGAATTTAGTAAACCAACTAAATAGTATGTTTAGTGTCTACCCTCAATCGTTCACAAGTAGCTAAAATTTGGAGTAAAAGGTTTTGTGGGTATATCTCTTGTAAACCCTCACGAGACAACACTCGTCTTCTAGGGTCACCTAGAAGTTTAACGGCTAGCTGTGCATGCTAAATGTAGTCGTGATTCTTATGAAAGTGAGTTAGATTTTTATTTTATAGATTAAATTTTTTCGAGGACTAGCAAATAATAAGTTTGGGGGTATTTAAAAAACACATTTTTGTGTCTAATTTGTTCTCAATTCTCTATATTATTAGTGCTCAATTTTGTACTTATTGTGTTATGTTATGTGATTGTAGGTGTTTTTCAGAATTAAACATTTATGGAAAAATTGGCTCAAAAAGTTGATAAAGGCACCCAGAAAAATTACTAAAGGCACCCATAAAAGTTGATAAAGGCACCCCACTCTTGGATTGGGGGCACCCTCCTTTTTGATTCAAAAACTGGAAATGGAGGGAAGAATTCTTTCCGCGTGAGAGGAGTTTCTGATTCATTTGGAAACCGAGTTTAGTGGGATTTTATGAAAGTATTTGAAGTATTTTTGCATTATCAACATGAAGAGATAGTAAAAATGTGTTTAAACACATCCTAGATAGTTTTCTTGCTGGAAAAATAGAAGTTTATGACTTTGTTGTCGATGATGGTTGGTGGGGATTAAAACAAGTATTAAGTTTGTTTTGAGTTAGGAGATTGCGTCCTTATCTAATAAGGAAGTTTGCATGTGAAGAAATAGCATTTCAAAACCTATATAAGCTTAACAGTAAGAAGAAAAGAGAGTAGGGGAGGTCGTCCGGAAAAATTCAAGGAAGGAAATTTCTTAGAGATTTTTGATCATGTTGGGTAGAAAATGGGTTGTTGGAGTCAATTAAAGTGATATAGAGGATTGGGGGAGGTTATAGAGCTAAAAAAAAGAGTTAGAGGCGAGTTCTTCATCAACAGGGGAGCTCGGAAAAAAGTTGTTGCTGCAGTTTATCGAGGAAGAAGAAGAATATGCAACAGAAGAAGACAGTCGCAAATACTGTTGTGTTAACCTTCTTCTTTACATCACTGAAGAACTGTTGTTCTTTACTACGTCCTATAGCAACACATAATCAATCCAGAACCATGACAAGCTTGTCTCTGCAATGCTTATAAACGTTGTAGTTTCGCTGTGTTACATTATTTTCTTGTTTTTCTTCTTTTCAAGCACTTTTGAGCTATGTTTCTATCTTTTGAAAGTGTTTTGAGCATCATGAGCTAAACCCAATCACTGGGACAATGGAGGAAGCGATATTTCATGAATGAATGGTAACTATTTTTGATTCTTTATGACTTTTGCATTGGTTTTATATTGATTAATGGTTTTCTCTAATTAGTTGTGATTTTGTTTGATGGAGTATGCTGGGACTTAAGAGCTTTTGACGCGCCATGCTTACGATTTACAATTAATGTTTTAGAAATATACTTTTGACAAAGAAACAGAGTCAATGGAAGAGCTATAATTGTTAAGAATCATTGTAAACATCACTCAGAAGTGACTTTGGTGGAATCCTGAGTCCCGGTTTCTCCCAATATTGTTAAAATCTTTTACTTATTTTCTAGTAAATCAGAATTAGGTCTAAAACGAATCTTCACAAGTCTCAGTGAACGAACTATTTTTACCACTTTTCTAAAACGACCATTAGATCAAACACAATAGAAACAGATGGAAAAATGTTCTTCAAGTGCTCGAATCCTACTTATACATACTTTGAATGGTTTGATTTATCCATTGATGCAGTCAAATGTGCTGAGACCAAGCTACCAGTTAAGATATGTTGCTATGATTGTGGAGAAGCTGTTCACTCCTTCAACAGCTTCCCATTGCATGATCTTCAGTGATTCACAACTGACTGCCAATCAACAATGAATCTGAAACTATGTAAGAATGAGCATAACTTCAATATTCCTTACCTAACCTGCACAGATTGTGATGCATTTAGATGGATATCTGATCAAATATTCATTTCTGCAAAAAACAGGGTTATGCATTCAAGTATCCATGTCAATGCTATATGTAACGATCTTGAAAAAAAAATGTTATATAGTAATCTGCAAAATATTTTAACTAATAAACTTCATTCACACTTAAACCATAAAACATTGTTTTGGCAGACATTTAAACAGTTAAACAAGTTCATATCCAAAATAAAAGTTATTGAAACAAAAGAAACTACTTCATGAAACAAAAGTAAAACAGACGCACACACACACATTACTTCTTTTTTCCCCTTGCCTTCTTTCCTTTAGCCTTTGTGAAAATAGCATTGTTTTGAGACACATATCCAATACCATCAAAAGTCTGACTGAAAGTTTGTGTGTTGTTAGGTGCTACAACTACTGATCTATGAGTGTTTGGTATTGGAGGTGGTTTTCCATGAGATCTTGTTTTTGCAGAAGACTCACCAACATATGATGTTGTTTTCCCTTGCTTCTTTGCTTTACCCCTTGTAGTGCTGGTTTCAGCTTGGTCTGTGTTTGTGAAGGTGAAGCCTGCAGCATCATACTCAGTCTTTGGCCTATATCTAGTTGGATTCTTATCAACATCACTACCAGCACAAGTTCTCTTGTTGTAACCTTCACTGGATCCACACTT
Source organism: Papaver californicum (assembly GCA_023531435.1). Classification (NCBI taxonomy): domain Eukaryota; kingdom Viridiplantae; phylum Streptophyta; class Magnoliopsida; order Ranunculales; family Papaveraceae; genus Papaver; species Papaver californicum. Next base: position 143,956 of record JAJJMC010010202.1, read on the forward strand.
ACCACACTTCCTTTTCTTCACTTCAACCTAAGGTTCATCATAATTAATTTCTCCTTTTTTTTTTATCTAGGTCTTCCAATCTTTCTTTCGTGTGGTGGATGCAAGCTCTGATTGGCCATGGGTGGCTGCAACAAGAAAAGAAAAGAATAGAGAAGAGATTAGATAAAACCCTAAAGTATATAAATAAAGAATCTTAAAAAGTAAATGCACAACAACCTATAAAGTTTAGAATAGTACACCATCATAGTCAGCTATATCCTCTAAAGGATAAAGATGTATAGCATATGTGGTCCTATAATACTCCATTGAATAGTAAGGAGAGCAGTACATGCTCAAGCAAAGAAATAAATATTATTGTTAGTATTCAATGTTTGCTGGTACATAAATGCAGAATAAATACATATATATAAAAATAATAACATAAATGTAAAATAAAATACATAAATATAAAAATAATATACGTAATGCATAACAAAGACTTACTCTTTCCAATTTGGTGAGATTATCTTCAATGCAGACACAACAAGTTGACAAGGGAATCCCCTAAACTGCTACTGCAAACAAGTGCATTTTCTCTCTAAAATGTTCATAGTGAACATTGTTTTGGTGGACTTGTTGGTACCCAAATAAATCTCTCCAATCACATTCCCTTCAGCCTGAAACTTTTATACTAGTAAAAGCATTTTATTGATAAGTTTCTTAGCCTTAGGAACCAAACCTCCATCTTCCCACTTGATACATTGCTGCCTTCTGTAAACATACTTACTCATCACTAACTAACCATACATCATGCCAATACTGATTATGGGTTTGTTCTTTTTTTTTTCTGGCAACATGATTAGATCTTTTGAATCTAAGTGCATGCTCCTTGTCAGCAGATTACATGATAGTTCCCATGGATCCTGCGTTCCACGCTTGCTTAGGCGACGGAGACAGGGAGAACACACACATATTGCTATCCAATTGTATTTTTTTATTATTATTACTGGTCAAGTTCAATTAAAATAATGAACGTTTAATTAGGGGATACCCCCACAAATTGGGGGATACCATGTAAAATAAAATAGGGTCATTTTGAAGTATTTTCAAAAAACCCATATCCATGATATTTTTATAATCCCTAATTTACCCTTGATTAATTAGTAGTTAATTAGTTGTTAGTTAATTAGTTATCTTAAATAAAACTTAAGGTTATTATTATAGTTAGTGTGTTATGTTATCATAGAGAAATAGGTAGAAGAGGAGGAGAAGAAGAAGAGGTTTTTAGAAAAAGTGAGACTTGGGAAGAGTTTATAGAAATGAGTGAATCTAGTCAGGAGTTTGAGGTTGGGGAACCTTCATCTCAAAAAGGAGAAGGGGTTTACGTTGCATTTGATAATATTCTCAATTGTAAGATTTTGTGGATAATAAAAATTTTATCTATGAGAAAACCCTAAATCAAGACAATTATGAGCACGAAGATTCAAGTGAAGAACCAATCCATGAAAATGAAGAATGTGAAGATTCAAATGCTCCAAACACTCAGGAATATGTCTAAATTAGTTGGAAAGTGATTTTTTATGTTCAAATCACCATGGATGTGTAGTGGAAAAGCTCGACGTCGGTACGATATTCAAACATTACACAATGCCAACAACAAGTATTCCCTCAAACAATATCTAGTTGGATATTCTGTCGGTATGGTATGAATACTTTGTACCATATTGACTGACCCCAAAAATATATCAGAGTTTTTGGGGAAGACAAGCATGCCAGTCGGCGCAGTCGACTAGATCTTTGCTATGCCGACTAAGTCCAATAGTATTCCCAAAAAGGTTATTCTTGGATTCACTGTCGGCATAATAAGATCGAAAAATATCTATGCCGACTGGCATTAAAAAATGTCCAGTATTTTTGTTACCTTAGTCGGCATTGAAGATGTCTATGTATACAATGCCGATTAATACCTTTTAAAAATATAAGCCACCTGAATATTTATCCGTCGGCATTGTTATTTAGTTATCGAGCATGCCGACTGAGTAGAAAAAATAGTGAAGTCATTTTCGTTGTAAGTCGGCATTGAATGTAACTCTTTTGTACAATGCCGACTGAGTCTTTGGATATAGTTTCTGCCTTAAAATGTTCTATGTCAGCATTGATTTAAGTTATCGAGCATGCTGACATTTAATCCTCTTTACTTTATCTCTACTTATTTATTGTTTATTGTGGTTATATCGTACTTGGAACCGATGCGGATACTAAACCTTGGCGAGAGTTGGGTCCAAATACTTCAGAATACTACGCGAATGGTTTGATAAGTTACGAAATGATTCCGAAAGTATGTATGTGCATTTGTTACGAGACATATAATTTGTTATGTTTATGTGTAATGTAAGAGTTCACAAGTAAAGATGATGCAATCAAGTGGGCTATAGATACGGCTCTCAAGAATAAGTTTGTTCTATTTAGAAACAATCAGGGCATTTAACTCGGTTAGAAATGGCTTGTGAGAGAGGTGGGAAGTACGCTAGCTATAAGAAAAAAGGATATGTTTTTCCAAAAAAGACTAAAAGAGTATACAAAGCTATAAATAGAAAGCATGAATGCCCCTTTAAGCTTGTGTTTAATTTGAAAGAAAATGCATGGAACAGTAAAGTGGTTTGCGGTCGACATAACCATCCGGATCCAAAGACCTTTGTAGGCCACTCCATAGTTGCAAAGTTGAAACCCGATCAATTCAATGAAGTAGAGAGATTAACTAAAACACACACCACACCTAGTCAAATCCTTAGTGGTATAAAGGCAAAAGATTCAACCAACGTGTCTTCTCTTAGTAATATTTACAGTGCTAAAGCAACTATAAGAAGGAGGCAATGACAAGGAAGGTCGATCATGCAAGAATTTCTAAAGTTAGCCACCCATCACAACACATAAAGAGAAAATTGGGCTAGATGGCAAAGTCCTTCAAATATTTATTGCACATCCGTTGATGGCACAATTGGCTCAATCATTCTTCCCGGTTCTTATGATGGACTGCACCTACAAGAGAAACAAATATCATCTGTCGTTGTTCAACATCGTGGGTCATACATCGGATAAGGTAAAATTCACGTTGGCTTGGTGTTTTATGAGAGACGAGCAGGATCATAGCTATATGTGGGCCTTGGGAACAATTGAAGTTACTCTTCCGTGGAAATGATCTTCCAAGGGTTATAATAACTGATAACGAACAAGCATTAATGACCGCGATTGCAGAAGTTTTCCCGGATGCACAAAATTTTCTTTGTACATTACATATAGGGAACATTGTGAAAAAGAATTGTCATGCGGTTATTGAACCACCAAAAAAGAATATTAAGAAGTCCAATGAAGAAGAAGATAAGGAAGAAGTTCGATTAAGCCAACTAACACCCGAGGAAAAAGAGAAAGAGAACTAAAGAGATGGTGGACAAAGAACACAAAGAAAATCATCTCAAATGGTTGATTTTTCTAGGAAAGTAGGATGCCTTGACTTGGTCCATCACCGAGGTTAGATATGAAGAGAATTTGAATACGTTTATTGCTCATTCGACAGAAAAGTACCCAAGTATGGTAAAATATTGTAGAACCCAATGGTTGGACCCTTACAAAGAGAAATTTGTGCGGGAATGGACCAACCGATATAGATACTATGACAATGAAGCCACTAGTATTGCATAGTCCGCTCACGTCCGATTGAAGAAACTCTTAGATTCAAATCAAGGAAATGTTGTTACGGTGACTGAGGTAATGGAACAATATTTCAAGAATGATATTGATAGAATTAAGAAAGCATTTGAAAAAAGCTCAATGGAGAGAATGAAAACATATTTGAAGGATGAAAAGTTGCTCCAGGGAATAGAGTACAATGTGTCACATTGGGCGATATCGTATATGATGAGATAATTAAATTGGGAGAGAGATTATGGCCAACCGGATGATATGTGTGTTTTTCTTTCAGTGTCGTCTATGGGTCTTCCATGTCATTATATGCTTGTGAAGTATGATGACGTGATACCTATTGAGGCTACTGATCCGTTTTGGCGACGACTTTCTTTCACCCCTCCTCCTACAGAAGATGTCGGAGAAAATTGTTGGGATACTAAGGAAGGCCGGGAATTCTTCAACACTTACGCAAGGGAAAACTCGGCTCAAAGACAAATTTTATTAAGCCAATTGAGGCAATTGAGTCACCCATACACAGTAGACGTGGAGGAACCAATTAAAGGGAAGCCTATTGGACGACCCCCGACCAAATTGGCTAGTAGAAAAGAGAGGAAAATTTTAAAATAAACAACTCAATGTGAGACGAAGCGTGAAGATAGTAAGAAAATAGACTCATGTACTTGAGATATCCGAAGAAAGGTATGTGAAGAACCGACTCCTCCGAAAAGAGGAAGGCCGAAAAAGTAAGCTAGTACATCGGCTCCACAACATCAAGATGAGAATTCCCAAGCTATTTCCAATGTTCATGAGACACCAGTTGCAAAAAAGAGAGGTAGGCCGAAGAAGGAGCCTAGTACATCAACTCCGCAACATGAAGATGAGAATTCACAAGCTATTCCGAACGTCGATCAACAACCGGCTCCAAAGAAGAGAGGAAGGCCGAAAAAGGAGGTTAGTTCATCAACTCCTTAATATCAAGATGGGAATTCACAAGCTATTCCCAATGTTGATGAACAGCCGACTCCAATTAAAATATGTAGGCCGAGGAAGGAGGCTAATACATCAACTACGAAACAACAAGATTACAATGCCCAAGTTATTCCCACCGTTGAATAAGTATCGGTTCCTCCCAAGAGAATAAGTACGTTGAAGGAAGTTGTTGTCGAAGATGGTATGGAGATAATACAAAAAACAAGAGGTAATATGAAAATTCCAAGAGATCCAAAAAGCGGTAAGCCGAAGCGAACTTGTCATACCATAATAGAAGAGTATATGAAGCAACTTCCCGAGATTTTTCGTGAATATGTTATATCAACGGACGATGTGGATGGAGATGGAAATTGTGATTATCATGTTGTCACTGAGAAATTAGGATACTTACATTCGGTGGATCAAGTGGGGATGACACAATGCCAATATGAAAGAATGTGTATGGTCGAAACTCTAATCAAAAGGAAGAGTTTATATGCAGCAACGGTGAACAATGAACAAGAATTCAATGATTTGCATGCTCGTGTACTAGGGCCAAAGGAACCGATGGACTTCCTTCCGTCGTCTTATTGGATGAAAAAACCCGGTGTATGGGCATCTCATAGCAGATACATTTAATTGCGTGGTTCATTATTTTGCGCCTGGGACGGGCACTATGTTTATTATTTTGCGTGGTTCATTATTTTGCGTGGTTCATTATTTTCCGTCTCATCCACACCAGACTTTAACATTTCCCTTTGTTGGAATCGTTTCTTGAGTTCCTATTTTTCCATAGCAGTCAATGGTTTGCTTCTTTTGCGTATCTGTTCTTCTATAGCCATAATTGACTTGATAGTTGATGATGATGATGGAGTAATTTGTCTGCATCTTCTGAGTATCTCTTCAATTGAATTGGTAGTTGATGATGGACTTGCCATTGCAAAGAAATTTATTTTAAGTATAATGCTAAGGTTTTTAAATGAGTATAACATGTTGTTAACATCCTTATATAGAAAAGGCTCCCAAGGACTACTTAGTTGGGATTCAAAATTAGCCGTTGTGTCTAGTTGGCTTGCTTTTCCCCAAAAAATGGCCGTTGATTGTGTCAGAAGCATCAGTCGGCATTGTCTTCTAATCCAACATTCAATGCCAACTGAGTATGGTTTACTATCAGAATATTTTGTTATCTAAATCGGTATAAAAGACATTACAATGAAAGTAAAGAACATAACATAACAAAAAAAACAAAAGACATTACAATTAAAGGAAAAGACATAACAATGATACTAGCATTACACTTAAAGAGTTATTCTACATTGTAATATGAGTAATTTTCTATGTAATCTTCATAGCATTCTAACCACCTGAATTTTTCGCCATAGTAACGCTTAAATTCTTTAAGAGCAATAGTTCTCTGAAAAATGCCACCAATAGGGAGTTAATATTATTTTCAAATCGGATTTGATAGATATGTAATTGAGATATACTTATTCGTTTCTCACGGTCAAGATAAGGATAAGAGTTCTTCACGCCGGACAAAGTCACTCTAAAAAAAGCACATGCATCACAGATTTCAAAATATCTTTCCTTAACCGTATTCATCGTTCTTGAATTTTAGTTGCCGTCTAGTGCCCCAAAAATCCATAAGACACGGTTCCAAAAAGAATATGTGGTATAGTCAATGTTTAGCGCCTCGTCATACTTTGTAGTCATCACCCACGTACGAATAATGCCAATATCTTCTTTGGTAGTGAAAGTCAGGTTTAAGATTAAGAAATAAGAATATAATTGTTGAGAGGAGTGTGATGAGCAGTTTTTGAGAGAAGTGTGAGGAGTCTTTGTGGAGAGAAGAGTTGTTTTTATAGACCATTGAACCCAACGGCTAGTGTAATGGCTCAATTTCCAAAAATCAAAGTCATTGGGGACATAGTATTATGTTTAAAAAACTCAGTCGGCATTGTATATAAATTCAAAAACAGTACCGACTACAACTCATTCAACATTCAAGGTTAAATTGATCAGTCGGCATTGATTTTATATTTGTCGAGCATGCCGACTGACCACTATTACGCAACACTTTGAATATAAGTGCTCAGTCGGTATTGAATAGTTATTTTCGACAATGCCGACTGTCAGTTGTTTTGTGCTATTACGAAGATTTTCAAAATGTATAATAAACGATACTTTTTTTCATTGAATGAGAAGACATTACAAAGAAGTAGAAAACATTAAAATGAAACTAAAGAACATAACATAACAAAAAAAACAAAAGAAATTACAATGAAAGGAAAAGACATAACAATGATAAAAAGAGTTATTCTACATTGTAGTACGAGTCATTTTCTTTGTAGACTTCACAACATTCAAAATGAATGAATTTTTCGCCAACGTCACGCTTCAATTCTTTAAGAGCAGTAGTTCTCTGAAAAATGCCACCAATATGAAGTTAATATTATTTTCAATTGGATTTGATAAACATGTAATTGAGGTATACTTACTCATGGTCGAGATGAGGATAAGAGTTCTCCGCGTCGGACAAAGTCACTCTAAAAAAAGCACATGCATCACAGATTTCAAAATATCTTTCCTTAACCGTATTCATCGTTCTTGAAATTTGGTTGCCGTCTAGTGCCCCAAAAATCCAAAAGACACGGTTCTAAAAAGGATCTGTGGTATCGTCAATGTTTAGTGCCTCGTCATACTTTGTAGTTGCCACCCACGCACGAACAATGCCAATATCTTCTTTGGTAGTGAAAGTCATGTTTAAGATTAAGAAATAAGAATATAATTGTTGAGAGGAGTGTGAGGAGCAGTTGTTGAGAGAAGTGTGAGGATTCTTTGTGGAGAGAAGAGTTGTTTATATAGACCATTAAACCCAACGGCTAGTGTACTGGATCAATTTCCAAAAATCAAAGTCGTTGGGGACATAGTATTATGTTCAAAAAACTCAGTCAACATTGTATATAAATTCAAAAACAGTACCGACTTCAACTCATTCAGCAACAAAGATTCATGAATCTCAGTCGGCATTGATTTTATATTTGTCGAGCATGCCGACTGGACGCTATTACTCTACACTCTGACTATACGTGCTTAGTCGGTATTGAATAGTTATTTTCTACAATGCTGACTGTGCACAAAGGTCAATTTTTTATCCGTTAGAGCCATAGTCCATGTAGAGTTGTATATAAAGAACAACGTCCATATTGTTCAACTCTTACGCATATTTACCAAAAATCAATATTAAACTTATTTTCAAAATGCCAAACCTTCCATTCACAATAGAAGATGATCTAATGCTTATTAAAGCGTTCATTCCGACATTCCTCGAGTGACCTAACGAAAGGTATTCAATGTTTTGGAAAAGAGTAAAAGAATTCTTGGTCGATTTAGACGGGAATCCTAATCACCTTAAATGGAAAGACTTGTCTTATCGATTTGACTACTATATCCATGGGGAGATGAAAGAGTACGTTAGAGTTCGTAGATATGTTGACCAATATCATCCCGGCACTAGGCTTCCGAAAAAAGTGAGTTTATCAAAATATTTGGTTGTTCTTAGCTCTTAATATTTTTAATTACTTTGGTAACTTTTCTTATGCTAGTGTTATTATTGATTCTTTCAGAAAAGACGTGCTCTAAGTTTGTGGGAGACACGTAACATCCGACCCTTTCTCCACCATGATTGTTATCGATACTTTAAGCGCTGGGCTCCAGATACATTAGATTATTGACCAATGAGATTCATTGATGTTTGTTGTAGTCCCAAAACTTTTATCCTATCAATTAATGAATAAAAAAATCAAAAAGGTTTAATTGTTACTAAGTACACGAATCATGTCCAAAGGATGTAAGAGCTTTTTAGTCGTTAATCATAACTGTCGGTGTAGAATATTTTTGCAACATCCACGCTGACAGCTTTATCGGTATTGATGTGCTTAGACCTTGATAGACACATTTTAGTGTCTAATTTGCACCTTAGTTTCTATTAAGTTAGTATTCGATTTTGCAAATATTACGTGTTTTTATGCTTTTGTAGGTACATTTGAAGAATAAAGATTTGTGGAAAAATTGGCTCAAAAATTGATAAAGGCACCCAAGGACAAGTGTTATTTGGCACCCTAGAAGTGGATAAGGGGTACCCTCGAGTCAACTCGGTCAAATCGGTTCAAATCGGGTCAAACCCGAGTCAAATCGGTCAACCCGAGTTGACCGAGTCAACTGCCAGTCACGGGATCGGGACAGTTCCTGAATCAACTGTCAACTCTAGTTCACGTGAAATTTCGAGTTGTTTTGCTTCCAAATTGATACACAAGATAGAAGATATTGATACAAGACTAAACACATCGATTTGGAGTGATTTAAGCCGGAAAAAGAGGTTCCCGAAGTGAATTTGGCCGGAAAAAGGAATCACTCTTTGATTCGGATTTGGGAAGATTTTGGAGTGTTTTAAAGAGTTCTATTAGGTTTAGAACTCTACCTAGGGTTTGTAGAGCCTATATATATGAAGAGAATCCAAGAGAAGCAAGGGAGGAAGCCTAGAGATTGATTTTCGGAGTCACCGGAGTTTGGCCGGAACTGGACAGCGATCCGGTCACCGCCGGTGCTGTTCTTCATCTACCACCGACTGAGAAGACGACTCAGCCACACTTATAACTGTTGCTGATTCAAACTGCTCCTGTTGCCTATCCTTTTAAACGTTTGTTGCTTAGAAACACTTCTGTAACGGCTGAACCCTATTCTGTAA
>JAJJMC010010202.1:153344-164570 GCA_023531435.1 Papaver californicum
CAAGTTCGAGAATCGAACCTTTATTTACCACTTCTAAAATTACATCAGACCTCACCATGCCGATTGATGATGAAAAGCATCCAGAAAAAGCTATGTGAATAATACAATGCCGACAAAACAATATACAACGCCGACAGCCTAGTCGGCATTGAAATGATAAAACATGTACCATGCCGCCATAGACCAAAAAGAATACAGAAACAAAGTAAAAAAAACTTCCAAAATAACTATGTGAAACATAATGTCGACAGAGATGTCGACCATGCCGACAGACCATTAAGCAAAGTTGGTTACCTGACTATTTCTTAAGATTAATTGCATTGTTAAAATCAAACATAGTCCTTAAACTAACAATCCATTGTATTGCGTCCCAGCACTATAATTCAAACAAACCAAAGTGAAACCAAATCAACATTGGTTAACGCGACCAAAGTAAATAATTTATAAATTGTTCAAAGCAAACATACATAAATCACTCCCGCCTAGTCTTCCCCGCCGCCGTCTTCTTCTTCTTTTCCCCGAACATCTCCCTCGCACTAATATTCTCAATGTTCTTTAGTTTCTCATCGATCTCACGCATTTTTTCAGTGGTCAGCGTCACTCCTTCATCAACTTTGCAACTAAAGAATTTCGAAATACCACCGATTAGCTTTCGCTATTTTTTATATTCATAAATACAACATATAGTTATTACACTTACGTAACAACAAAATGCATCATTGTTATTTGAATAAGAATACATAGTATAAACAAAAAACCATAATAAAATCATGAGATTCAGATGAACTTAGGGTAGAAGCTGGAGCAGGGGTTGGCTTCTTTTTTTGCTGGGGAAGGACTTCAACATTTGTCGGACGTACCACGTAACCATCACCCCATTTTCTATACTCCGTGATGTAGAGTTCATCGCCTTCACCATGGATAACAACAACCCAATCATTCGCATTCACCTGACAATCATTGACCCTTTCCCTCCAATATAAAGGGATTGGTGTAGGGCGTAAGCGACGACAGTTATTTTCGAGGTTGATATACACCCGTTTCATTTATGATAGAAAATATGGGCAGGCTCATAAAGAACCTTATTAATTTGCTTGTACCCTAGCTGCCTCATTACACGAATCAGACTGTACATGACAAATCCTCCAGGGTGAAACAACGGTCCATTATATAAGGTAACATCATTAGCCCTTCAGATGTAGTGGTGCTCTTCTCTATCCACCTTGTAAGGATTAAACACTACATCTTCGGCCGTTATTGCATCCAAATTCAATCGCATTTCTATCAATTGTTTATTGTTACCTGGATTTGGACCCCCTTTGAACCGGTATCTAAGAGCTCTATGCCGCTCTTGTTGTGGCTCCAATCAACATTTGTACTCAAATATGTCTTATACTTGAACAATGATGGGAAGTGTTCATACGCTCAGACCTATGTCAAGATAATAGAGTTTATAAGAATTAACATTATACAAATATACTTGAAAGAAAAAGGACAACACGATTAAATTGATTCGATCTTATCTGGAGGAGAGTCATGTTCCCGACAAATTCCCTGCATGTCGCCTTTGAGGACTTCCGCGTCTCACTCAACAAATGTGCAACCACAGTGGTGCCCCACAAGTAGTTGGGGACCTGATCTAAAGGATGCAACAATTGGAGAAAGTTAACATTCACTTGGTTTCCACTAGTGTCGGTAAAAATCCTCGTTCCAAAGATATACAACATATAGGCAGCGATTGTACGGCTAATATCTTCAGGACCCAGTAAGCCATTCTCTTTTTCCACTAGTGTCCCTCCAAAGGTTTTCTTGAGCATCTTTATCTTGAAAGTCTTGGTAGTATAACCAGCGTTCTTGTGGAAATTTGCTCTTGAAGTCTCGGTGTCCCAACCAAACAACGCATTGGTAAGATTATGCAGTTTCTCCCATCCCAAGTCCTTGGTGTAATTTCTCCTGTAACAGTTTTGCCTCGCACTTCAAGGCCTAGAATTTGTTGAGCATCATCGGGGACCACAGTCAACTCACACAAGGAAAATGCATGGTATCGGTTTCTCCGTAAAACCGCTCCAAAAAACAATTAACCGTGACACTATCATAGTCCACGTGATTAGTAACCGCATGGTACAGACCTCAATGTTCAACAAGGGATCTAACACCATCACATTCCAAGCCCAAATCCCAAACATGCATCGATTGGTGTCTGTAGACACGGACCGCATCCTTGTGATCCTACAAACATAAAAAACAAAACAAAAAAATAAAATAAATCATAAATCCTTAAAAGAAAACATAAGGTGGATAATCTTACATATGTTGAATATATCGTATGAGCCTACGAGTCTTTGTAGCCGAACAACAAATCTTTCTCCTCGGGTTCACCTCATATTTTGCATTTAGAGTGAGGAAGCAGCATATCGTCAGGATGAGGGATATGAGTCTTTTTATATTTTGTTTCTTCTTCTTCGACTCCCACCTCAACATCTTTCCCTTTCCCTTTCTTTATTGAAGGCGGAACTACACCGGGTACATCCTCTGTATCATCAACCGCTTTCTCTTTTTCTTTCCCTTGTGGAGGCGGAACTAAATCACCTACATCCTCCTCATCATCTTCAGTGGCTTCCCGGATTATTAATTTACTCCGGTCCCTCGGGACATTCTTAGTGCCTCTCTTGTCAGCACCCAAACGTTTACGCCCCTTACGAGGAGGAACGGACTCAGGAGAGGTAAGAGGATTGCTCCCTGTTGAAGTTCCAACTTCCTTGGTAATCTTCTTAGATGCTTTCTTGGGAGCAAGTTCCTTTCCTCCAGATGTATTCTCTCTTGATCTAATAATCCATCAAACAAAAACTAAATAAGCATTTTATAACACAAAGTCGGCTTTGAATTAACCTCAGTCGACATTTCCATTTTACATATCGAGCATGCCGAAAGAGAGAAAATTACACTAATATTATCTGTCGGCATATAAAAAAAATGGCTACAAACTAAACCGACTGAGTGGTTTTTTACACAGAGTTTTCAAAAATTTCAGTTGGCATTGTTATAAAATTGGAAACAATACCGACAGAAGACTTTAACAGATTCCTATATCTATTCCTATGTCAGTCGGCATAGAATATCAAACTAAACCGACTGATTACATTTTTTACACAGAATTTTCAAATGGTTCAATCAGCATTGTCATAATAAATTTAAACAATACCGACAGAAGCCATACAAAAATTCTGAAAAGTATTCCTATATCTGTCGGTATGGTATTCAAACTAAAATTTCAAGAAATCAATACCGACAGTGGACATGCAACAATTTCTGGAAATATAATTATACTGTCGGTATGGTATTCAAACTACAGATACAAAAAATCAATACCAACAGTCTCAGTCGGTATGGCATTCAACTTAAATCAATGCCGACTGACACTCTGAAACTACAATTGAAGATCGGATTTTTCAATTCTAACCTATTTTAACTATTTTAAATCAATGAAAACACTAAATAAAATATTAGGAACTACTTACCTTGTCATTGAAGTCATTTGATCAAGAGTTTGACTCTCCTCTTCTTCTTCGTCTTCCAATTGAGTGGCAATGGAGGATAGTTTATCTTGATGTAATTGTTTCGCTTTTCGTTGAGCCGCCGCAGCAATTCCAGGATTAGGTCTAGCCCCCTAGCACATTCTTTCGATCTAGCCATTTTCTATTTATAGATGTAATTGATCGACGATTGATTTTTGAATTCAACGATTAATCAACGATGAAAATAGAACGGTTAGGAGAAGTTAATGTGAAAGAGAGGGAGAAGAAGAAGGTGGGGAATGTGGAGAGAATTAAGGGAGAATAATAAAAAATAAAAATTGGGGGATACTTCATTAGGGATATTATGAAGGATTAGGGATAAAGGGTGTCATAGTAATATCACCACTACAAAATATCTTCTAAAACCCCTTAGCAGGATTTTTAGGTTGGGACAAGTAAAAGTATTCCTCAATATGTTGGGGTATCCCCCAATTAAACGTTCAAAATAATGGGGCTTGATCCCAATCATTCTACTTCATCCTGGCAACAACAAGGCGCTAGTGCCCCACCAAATCACGTAGAGAAACACAAAAAATTACAAAAATAAAAACAGAACGTGATATGGTGACGACTATCATGTTGTTTCTAACACCCGAGCTCTGTCCTTTTATGAATAGACTTTTTAGCTGGGTCCCTCAACTTCTATAGACAAGAAAAAAAATCATCTACTTAGAATGGCCAGTGTCATCCTGAATTATTCACAAGTTTCTAAATTTTGGAGTTTTATTATTGCACTAAAAGTTTCTCTCATACCCCCAAACTTAAATCTAACATTGTCCTCAATGTTCTAAAGATGAAATTAAAAACATGAACAAGGAGAAACTGTTACCAATTGTAGAAAAGAGATAAGGAAGGATATTACTGTGTCGCATGAGCATGGGTTACCTCCCAAGAAGTGCTAAGTTTAAAGTCTTCAGCCAGACTTTGGAAAGAATTAGTCACCTCATAAAATGATAGCCGGAACAACTGTGGGTCATCCGAATCAAATAGAGATGACACAAATAAAAGAAAACTGCAACAAGCTAAGAAAATGAACAAACCGAGCATATCCTTATCTAGTGTTTTGTTTAAGACAATTATATCTAGTTGTGGTTCAGGTTCAGGTTCTAGAAAAGGGTCTAGATAAAATATTTTAATGGGCTGGATTTTCTCATAGACAGGATCCAGGGGATCGGGTTGTAGAGCACATAATAGTAACCTGAATAATTGTGGATCCTCAAAGTTAATCAGATTTGACCCACATGATTGACCACAATGGAAGTGGTGGTAATTCTTAGGCAAATGTGTCGATTCTAATCTCCTAAAGTAATTACGCTTAGTCTCAAAACTTAATAACTTACACATTTGAAATTCAAACGTTCCCACAATTGAAAGAAATTTTTTTAGTGGAAAAACAAATTCGATCTTGGTATTATCGCCTGGGTAGACCACTCAACCATAGGATGAGTTTTTGACGACTGAATTTCTTTTTGGACATTATTAGGTTCGGGAGAACGTGTATGAAGATACTCTTGTAAGATGGTTGAGGCACAAATGTCGAGTCCGCAGTGAGGGATCTAAATAAGAGTTAAAGGTAAAACACAGGGCGAATGATAATCACCCCCAAACTTAGAATTTTGGGTGTCTCTAGAAAGACTAGTCACAATATTCCTAATTTCTAGATCATCAGATTCCTGAAAATGGTCAATTGCTTCTTCTAAGTTATAAGCAGGAGGTGCATCCTCACTCATTAAAATCTCTACGAGTCTATCATCTTCGTTTGAGACTATTGTTCCTGAATTGTTGGACTCTAAAACACTAATCTCAGAATAAATTCGTTCCTCTAAACCATCACCGTCTTTATAATAACAAGGAAATATTTCACCTTCTATAACAATGGTATCTCTAGTTAAATTCTTTTCCTCTTCAATAGGTAAACAATCATTACCATTATTAGGATCGGAACTAGAAACATCATTGTTATCATGAGGCTCAAATGGTGTAAAATTTTCCTGATCATTATGACTACGAATTTCAAATTCTTCATCAATATTCTCTTTATCATCATAATAATATGAAGATGGTTGAACCTTATCTAAACTAGTAGTGTTATTAATTCTAACCCTGCCCTCTTGATTAGTTGAATAATAATTATCCTCATTTTCAAGGGTAATATTGGAAACACTTATTGACAGTTAAAATTATTTTATGAAATTCTCATCGTTGTAATTTTTTCCTTCGTCTCTAACTTATACCTATTTGTCTCTAACTCAAATCTATTTGTCATCTCAATTAACTTCTTAAGTGATTGATGTGGATTGTAGATGGTGGTAAGAATGGGTTTGTTTCAGAACTTGTGAAGATTTTGATTTTAGACTTAAGAATTAAAACTAAACTAGAAATAGCAAGACTCAATTGAAGTTGATTTCAAGATATAAAGAGTACTAAGGCTAAGATTCCACTATTTACCAATTTTTAAAGTAATTTTAATTCAATTATTATAACTATGCAATTCACACATTCAATTTGATTCTAAAATATTGTAAAAGTAGAATTTAGAAATAAAAATTGTATATCGAAAGCATAGGACATCAAAACCCTAGGCTAAGCATGTTCCATCAATAGAAATCACAATTGCTTAACAAAAATCATTAAATCAATTTTTAATCCAAGCAAATAATCATAAATATAATTGCACAAGTTAAATAAATAAAAAATACCACTTTTTTATTGGCAAAATAGCTTCCTTCGTCGCCCCATGGATTAGCTTTAGCTCATCATGCTCAAAACACTCTCAAAATATTGGTACATGGCTCAAACAGTGTTAAAAAGATAAAAAGAAGCTAAAAATAATGTAACAGAGAATCTGTAACATTTTTTGGACGTTACAGATTAACTGTTGCAACGCAGCTTGAAGATAAATTTTGCAAAGCGAAGATAAACGTTGCAAAACGGTTCAAGAAACCGTGGCAGAGTGGTTGAAGGAACCGTTGCCTTTTCTTCTGTTCTTCGTGTTCTTCAGCAGCAGCCATAGAATTTTTCCTGGAGTGATATTTCTTCGTTCTGTTGGCCTCCTGAGCTCAACCCCCTCAACTCTTCTCCAATCTTCTCTATTTATAATACATTGTCCAACAACTTCTATATCTCTTCCAATCTATTCTTTTAATGAGAATCATCTCGGAAATCCTTTGATTCCTTTTCTCGATAATATTTTCTTTTCAGTCTGATTTCTTTCTTAACAAAACTTGGTGATGTTGTCTTTTACCTCTTTGTCCTAACTAGAGTCTGATATTTGTAGGAACAAGATCAAAGCGAAACATAGACAAATCCATGTTGTTTCACGTAACTATTTATTCCCCCCGATATTCTTTCCGAGAGTAAGAATATTTGATTTCCTAGTGTTTAAAACACGCAAGAATCTTGTTAATAAGGCAAGAAGATAATGCGTCCTTAAACTTTTGCATTCTCCCAAAAATATCTTTCAAAATCTCGGTCCCAAGTCTTCACAAATTCGGTAATTAGATAACAAACTTTCTTGCTACTTTCTGATTTCAAATTCAAAGAAGGTGGTGCCTTGAACCAAGTTTCATGTGCCTTTATCAATTCTGGGTGCCTTTATTAATTCTGGGTGCCTTTATAACTTTTTAAGCTCATTTTTCCACAAGAGTTTATTCTTCAAAAATACCTACAAATACAATAAAAATAATAATATTAATGCAAAAATTGAGAAAAACAATATAAATATGAGAACAATTAAGACACAAAAACGTGTCTATCAGTGATTCTTCTAGAGTCATAATAGGTTCATAAGGATTACTAGGTTGCAACCGCTCGAGGGGTTCTTCTAGAGAAGAATTACTTATTGTTGCAATTCGTTTCCTCGTTTCTAACTCAAACCTATTTGTATTCTCAGTCAACTGGTTGAGGGCCTCTTCTAGAGAAATAGAAGGATCGTAAATAGCACCAAGGCTCAACTGTTTGATTAAATCCTTTAAAGACGAAGAACCCGAATTTTACTCGTTTTCCCGTTCATATGACTGGTACGTGTATGTATAGTAATTGAGATCACCATGGTATGAACCATAACCTTCAGAAGGTTGGTAGTGGTCCCAAGTACTATCCAATTATGGTCATAGTACGGTAATGTCCATTTTGAAAGTCAGTCGGATATTCATTGTATTGGCTATCGTAATACCAGTTCGACATTTTCTTTTGGTATACTTGCAAATGCAAGTTTGACTAAATAGGTAAGCTCATGTTACCTTAGCAAAATATACCAACAGTAAAAGACTGGTCAAAGGTACGAGGCTAAGGCTTGTGGAATTTCAGCTGGTAACTCCCATAAGGCCAACGGCACGGGTTCAGCTTACTTTTCCACGGGTTTTCCTAAACTCGGTAGTCTGACGAATGCAATTGGTGTGTGCACAGTGTTTTATATATATACAAAATAAAATAAAATCTAAAAGAAATATATACAAATTGTTTCTTAAAAAAAATTAATGAAAAATCTAAAAAAAATTAATGAAATAAAGAAAATTGGATTTTAATACTTACCTTTTTTGGTAGGCGATTTCCACAATATTGTAAAAGATACGTGTGTATCAAAGACAAGAAAATACTCAAGTAAAATCTAAAAGATAAATAAAAATAAATAATTAACCTAATTAAAAACTAACCTAAAATAAAAAAAATAATCTAAAACGCTAACCTAAAAACAAATCCGCGTTGGCGGCGTCAAAAATTGATATCATTGTAGACAGTAGTAAGAAAGAATCGTTCACTCGGACTTGTTGAGATTGATTTTTGGACATAATTCTAATTTTAATCTAGCTATATATACAAATAATGATAATAATATTTAGAGATACTGGGACTCGGTATTCCACCATAAACGTAATCAAGTGATGCATATATTAATTACTAACAATTTTATCTCATATGATTGACTCTATTACTTTGCCAAAAATAGATTTTTAAAATATTGATTGTAAGTCCTAAGCATGGACCATCAAAACACTTAACCTAAGCATAATTCATCAAATTAAATGACAACCAATTAATGAAAATCATAATTTCAATTAAAATCAATTGCAAAAAGTCATTAAAATTAATTATAGTTACCACTTGATTGTGAATATTGTTTCCTCCATTATCCCAGTGTTGGGGTTTAGCTCATGTCGCTCAAAACACTCTCAAAAGATAGAAACATGTCTCAAAATTGTTTACAAGGAAGAAAAGAAAAGAAAACAGATAAAACAGAAAACAAAGACGTTTATATCTGTTGCTAATAGGGAATTGACACGGTTCTCTGGAGCATTTTTCTGTTGCTAAAGGTATTGAATATAAACTTTTCAACCACAATTTCTTCGACCTTTTGGCGACGATTTCTTCTTCTTCTTCCTTTCACGTGGCAGCAGCAACAGAGCTTTTCTGGTTGATTTTTTTCGATTTCTGTCCTCTGCCACCCCCCACCCCCCCCCACACACACAATCTCTTCCTAGCCTTTCTTATTTATAGTGCAGCGATTAACACTTTCCAAATCTTGTTCAAACTTCAAAATATCTTCTCTTTAATTAAAATTCTTCACGGGAAATAAATTCTTTCTCTCTCAAACTCTCGGTTCTGATTTTGTTGCTTTGTTTATACCTGAGAATAGTTTTCATTTAACGCTGTTTCCTTGTTTGTTCTAACAACAACGAGAAATATAGAAACAGAATCATGTGTTTTAAGAAAGATCCATGAGATTTTTCAATCCTGTTTTTGGCAGGAATCCAATATTTGCACGATTGTCTTTGATGTTATGTGGCCCTAATCGTGTCCAAAATCCTATTTATAAGGCAATCCTGAAATTCTCCTCCAAATTTCATAAACAGAATCGTACAGTTTTGAAGTAGATTTTCCCGCCCAAAGTTGTTTTCAGTTTGAAGAAGAAAAAGGTGGTGCCCGTGATCCAAATAGTGGGTGTCTTTAACAAAGTCTAGGGGTGCCTTTAACAATTCTCCCGGTGCCTTTATAACCTTTGATGGGGTGTTTTTAGTACTTTTCAAGCCTATTTTTTCCACGATCATTTATTCCGCAAAAATACCTAAAAACATAGAAAATGATAATATTAGTACAACAATTGAGAAAAAGCAATATAAATATGAGCTCAAATAAGACACATAAATGTGTCTATCAGTTTGTCTCTTATTTCAGAAATCATATAATTAAAAGATTCAAAAAAGTTGTTGCTGAGATCCTCACAATAACTAATGGGATCAAAAAAGGCCATAGCCCAATTTTAATGGCCCTGGTTCATAAGATATTTACCATCTTTAGCATTTTCTTTGAATATATCAGCCATGTGGGCCTACATAACCAACAAATAAAACTATATTCATTCATCCACAAGAGAAATTACAAAAAAATCAGATAAATAAATTTAAAAAAAAACCTCAAAATGCTTTATCTTGTAGGCTTTGGTAGCATTCCACATTGAGTTGTGCAAGCTTGGGGACTTATAATACTTCTTGAAATTTTTATAATTGTGCCTGCAACAAAATTCAGACACACAATCAAATTATCTCAAATTAATATTAACACACATGCATAAGAAACCAAATAATGTGATCAGTAGCTTACTTACCTCCAACAATATCTGTGGAGTGAACCAGGAAACACCTTAGGAACTGCTTGCAACAGACCTTTTTGTTTATCTGAAATAAAAGTGACTCTGCAAGCATGATGTGTTGAGATTCCTGGTACCAAATCTTTGAGGAACAATGTCCATTTTTCCTTGGTTTCAGTCCTACACACCATAATACCTAAAGGCACTAATCTACTCTCACCATCAAGTGTTGTTGCAGCCATTAAGGCACCACCATACTTATCAGTTAGATGGCATGCATCTAACCTACAACTCCTCTACAAGCATCCTGAAATCCTTTCAATATTGGTGCAGCAACTGCAATTATCATACTCTCAAATGAGAAATCTGCAAAATTAGGTTTACCATCAGTACTTTCTATCCCTACTTTGTAAATAATATGTACTAACAATAAAGAAAAGAAAAACTTAAAGGGACAACTTTTGAATCTACATATTCTTCCATAAGTAAATTTAGCAACAGACCCATCATTTGTCTTTGACACCATTGCATAAAACTTAGGTACTTGCTTATAATTTTCTTCATAATCACCAAAAATTTCTTCTAGAACCAGATTTCTAGCCTTCCAAGCACAAATATATGGAATGTTCATAATTATCAAAATCTCATGGACACGTGTTATGATCTGGTAATGTCTAATCTTGAACCGTCTATTCTATATGCGTGTCAAAATCTGGTGGATTTAATCCCCGGTCGTCTATGAATCATTTTGATGAACGGTAGATGGTGTTATTTTCAAAATATAGAGTAATGGGTAGTTTCGTAATTGTACCCACCAAAATCTCATGTCGTCATATGAGAAATTAACTTCGTCCACAAGATTTTATTGGTTTTATGGCCCTAGACGGAAAACCATACAACATGCATTTAATAAATATTAAAAAACAGGATTATTTTTTTAAACCGATTTTCCACATGGGTATTTCTTTAAAATTCCCACAACCTAGAACATAGTGTCACGGCCCACCCATTTTCCCATATATTGGGTTGGCCCATGACAAGAGTCTAGGTCCATTAGAAGAGCCT
>JAJJMC010010202.1:164580-201793 GCA_023531435.1 Papaver californicum
AGAGTTCAAGTGCCGCACGGTCTAGTCTAAAATCTTAGCCCGTGACAATAGGGAGACTAAAATACTCTCATGCGTAGTAATACTTCAATTCTTTCTTAGAACAAGACAACATTTCATCCTCAACTTTTTCACTGATTTTTCATACTTTTCTGTTCGACCATGATGATAAAAAGTACATTTCATAAAAAGTCATTCAAACAATCAAAACCCTCCAAATTGCACATGCAGACATGCTTCTAAAATTCAAAAAGGTTTATGGAAGAAAATATCATCCCATGTTTGGAATCCGGCGGGGCCAACCTTTGCCGCGATATTTCTAAAGCCTTTTAGACTTTTACTCGACTTTATTCTAAGCAGCAAGCACTAAAACAGTAGGTACTTGGGCTTAGAGGCTCAAACACAAAAGTTGTGAATTTAGCATTAACATTACGGGTGAATATGGTTGCTTTAGCACCAGCCGCATCCAATCCAATATGTAACGGATTTTAAATTTAACACCCACATATAATTTAACATCCAATAAATTTACATACGATAGATATACGAATAAACTAATTGGATGCAAATGAATCCAATTGACTTTTTTTTATATAATTTAGGACATGTATAGATTATTTTCATACTAAAAAAGACGGTCTAAATTTTCATATGATAAAACAAATCGGTAGCGTCAAATTCCATTTATCCCAAGTATAATTATACATTAAGCAGACATCACTTATGGTACACCACATAGGTTATAACACTTAGCAAATTTTTACGAATAACACTAGATCGATCAACAAGAAAATAGCCCATGATGCTGATAAAAACTACTCTTCCGTTTAAATTATATAAGCGGAAAATCCAAATATCTTAGATTAAGAAAAAAATATAGGTTTTATAAAAATTCATCTCCTTTCTTGCTTTACCCCTTGTTATATTCCCAATACTAGAAACATCAAGTTAATTGTGGTGATATCTATGCAACATTAATAAGGGCATATATGTCAAAAATAATCTTAAAATATGAACTCCGCCTATCTAATTGGAAAAGTAAAAATATGTTCTCCGCCTATATAACTTGGACGGAGGGAGTACTCAAGTCAGGTAACCTCATGTGCATATGAATGACCAATATGCATTGTAGTAGTAAAATATCTATCGGAAACGTAGAAGCATCTTAGAGCAAGGACTACGGATGTAGAAAAGCACATGATCAAAGCTTAAAGCTCTGGCTTTATTCAATATATCTACCACAAGTGCACGGGATGGAGACACGTGAGAAGCAAAGTGAAAAATAAATGACTATAAGTTTGAAAAGGGGGACAAGTCATTTAATACAACTGTTAAAAGACAAAGAGAAAACAGAAAAGTACTCAGATCATGGTGGGGGTCCAAGAATTTGACTCTAGCGAGAAGAGCCAGACTCATAGGTAACAAAGTAACCATCGGGGAAACTAAAGTAAAGACCAGGCCTCGTGCCATAGAGGAAAGAGCAACGAGTTTTGATACATCTGTGTAACATTGTAACTTTGGTGTATTAGCATTTTGGCTATAAATATAGGGTTAAACCGTTGAACAAATGATGGGATTTTTTTGGGAGAAAAGAGAATGATATGTTTTAAAGTGTTCTTGAGCTTGAGTGAAAAAATTTTAACCATAAATATTTTGTAATACATCCTTCTAATAAATATTAATCTTTTTTTCTCTTATGGACGTAGATATTAATACAAAACCACGTAATCACTTGTGTTATGCTTTTAATTTAAGTTATCCTTATCTTTTTTAAGTATGAACAATGAAAGGGGTAGCGTTAGAAAATCTACTACATACATAGTCCGACAACTAAGCCAAGACACCATCTAACAAAATAGGGTCGTGGCATCCAAAAAAAATACCACTTATAACGGGTGTAAGTATCCAATAAATTTTCAAGACTGCACCCACTTCCAATCTAAAAAAATCCGCTGAATTTCAACATTTACACCTATATTCAGTGCATCATCGCATGAATCGGACACCCACTTATAAAAATCTGGTCAGCGAATCGGGTCGGTGGATTGGGTACCAAACGCCCATCCCTAGCCCCTAGTTTAACGTATTTATAACCCCTAGTGGGAATGCACGTGCTTTGCGCGTCGGAGGAACTTTAGGGGGTAATTTTTAGTGTGTCAAATTTGAGACAGATATTTTCGTTATTAAAATATTCAGCAACACTTATTTCGTCACAGTAATTTACAACTGATATAAACGTCGCAATTTCTAAAAACCGTTGAACCAAAAAAACGTGGTTGGTTGGTTAACCATCAGCTGCTTAACATCGGACGACTAAAAAATTTCAATCAGCTCATCCGATGATCGAGATCATTCCGGATCAAAATCACCAGCTGCTTCATTGTTCATCCCCTTAACCGCGTTAAAGAGTAGATAACTTATAACCAGACCCTCCCATACTCACCTAGTCACCCGGTTTAGCTTACACGTGTTAGCAACTGAGCGATACGTGGCCTGTTACGTTGCTTTTGTCGGACTATATTTTTCTTCTCCCATGCAAAGAAGATCCATTTACAAACTTAAATTTGATCATCTCAGTTTTTCCCTCACACATTCTCTCATATTCCTCCCACTCCTTCATTAATTTCTCTTTCTGCATCTAGCAAATTTGAGATATGGGTTCAGAAACATTTGTAGAGATAATACTGGCAATCCTTTTACCACCAGTTGGTGTCTTCCTCCGTTATGGCTGTGGAGTAATTACTCAAAACCCTTTTCTTTTCTCTTCTTACATTATATTTCTAAGCTCAGCTAGAGATGCAATTTCCATTTGATTAATTTTTTATTTTTTTTGTTTGATTTGTGGCAGGTGGAATTCTGGATTTGTTTGTTGTTGACGATATTAGGATACATTCCTGGAATTATATATGCAATTTATGTATTGGTAGCGTAGTTTTTCTCTTTGGAAGTGTGGGACTGAAATGATGATCATAGATGTTGTTGTTGCTTCTTCTCTTTTTGTATTAGATCTATGAATATGAATGTATTTATTATCTTTGATCATTACTAAATCTTAATCATTTTGTGAGATTCCTGGTTTTTTTTATGAACAATCCTTACAGGACTTCTTAGTTTTATGAAATGAACCTGAATGAGGGTCACATGTAATGATGGGTCTTGGTACACTGTCTTGGGACTAGTAGTGAGACATGTATGGCGATAAGGTCAGAAACTGCTGCAAGGCGCCCAAATTCTTTTGTTGGATTGGAATACGGTGTTGACAAGTTATTTTTAGCCGGAGAGATGTGATTTCCAGTAAATATGCTATTCAAACAAGTTAAAAGAGTAATACTTTAGACAACATATCTCCTAAATTTTCCACATTAGGCTTCACCATGTGTTCACGTTTCTACCTGGTGCAATTCGATGATAATAGTGTTTGCTTGAGTGGCTTGTCGCCGTCTCTGCTAGTCCATAATCATATCAGTCAAGTAAAATTGAGCAAAAAATGCTAGTCCATAATCATATCAGTCGACTAACATTGAGCAAAAATGAAACAGTTCCTTTATTGATTACTACACATTCATGCTGCTATATAGGCAGTAATAAAATTACTACGACAAGAACTTCAGCAGAACATTCTAAACCACTGTTTAATGTTATTAATTTGAGTTTATGAAGTAAAAGACTAGTCTAACTTAGCAGGCAGTGTACAGAACATATCCTCCATGTATCTACACAAAAGACATACTACACTCAGGGCTCCTAAGATGGAGGTAGTAGTGTAAAGATACAGGAGAAAGAGAACAATAAGGAAAGTGAAATCTGGAGACTATTAGTGCTGTTAAGATGGAGGTAATACTGAAAGGATATAAAACAAAGAGAACATCAGGGTGAAATCTGTAGCGTGGCAAAGACTAGTACTAGGGCGTATATCTTTCGCCCCTATATTCTCCGAAAACTGGAACCTGCAGCTGAACTTTTTGTCCTGTTAAAACTCTTCTATCATCATCCCTGGGTAGTTCCCACCCCTGATAAGCATTTTGTCCTGTTAAAACTCTTCTATCATCATCCCTGGGTAGTTCCCACCCCTGATAAGCAATTACATTCGATCCTTCATCCAGTGTCAACATTACAACCTCCTTCATCCAGTGTCAACATTATAACCTGGTTGTTGCTAATGTTATCTCGAGCAGGAGGAGCTACTCCTCTCTACCGTAGCCATCGCATGTCTGAGGACTTCAGCACGTTTCTATGTGTCCATTGTTGTCTCAAGGTAACGATTTTGGATGCAGCTGGCTGAAGAACTCTGTTCTATCCGGAGAAGGTGTACTCATTCTCAAGATGCATCTCAAAGTCATACCATCTGTACCAGGAAGCATTGCCACAAACTGAGCTAAGAAAACATATATCGTGCGAGCATGGTCGGTTTCTCCCAAGCTCTTCTCTAGGTCATGGTTTGAGAATCTGTCTGGCAATCAACCATATTCTACGGCTTTGCTCATATAACTACCTTGTTTTGCTGAAACACCAAAAATTTCTGACAGTAAATTTCGTTCACACCCAGCTTCTCCTCTCTTATCTCTCGAACTGCGAGATCCATGAATCTCTGGTACATATTTATGTTTTGTCATACATCTTCACCTCACGTTTAGCTGCCATACACCATCTCAAATTTCACATACTGTGGATATAATGGCTTTACAACTTCAACAGGTGCATTTGCAACTGCATTCTCAAACAACTCTGTTGCCCTTTAGATTTTCCATATCTACATGAGTCCATCATGTAGCATTAACATCTCACCCCGCTACTGACCAATCTGTTACCTTCCAGCACCTCACCTCTTTCACCCAATAACAACTATTTCACAAAGTACTTTTTAGGCATCAGAAATTTCTTGACTTTCACACGCATTCCGTCACCAAAAGCCTGTTTTTCTTTTTGTATCCATCTATCACTGGGTGACATTAATCTTCTGGCAAGCTAGTGGATTTTTCAATGAAGGGCTACTATTTGGAGTTTCTCTATTTAGGTTAGGCTAGCATATACACTAGGAACGAACTTTCATAAAAAATTAAGCTATGACTTGAAGTTATCCACGCAAATTCAAAGTTTCTCCATAATAAACATTGAGAGCAAGGTTGAAAAGAAGGAATACACATAGCTAAAACACGATTCAGAACTCAAACTCAGCGTAAATGGGCTCTAAGAATCGACAACTTCAAAGATGCTTGACCTTCATATTCGCACAACAAAATATTATCTTATCATTTAGAACTAAGATTCAAAAATCCAAGGCAATTTTACTTAAAAATCAAGCTGTGATACAGCACACTACTGGTCCATTACATGTTCTACTTGTTGTTCCTAATGAGATAAATGCATCACGAAAAGTTTGCGTCTTGGATAGAACTAAACAAGTATAGAACGAAAATCTTAAAGAGAAGAGAGGCGTTAATCATATATGGGGAAAGGATATATTACTTATACTATCAATAAGTCACTCCAGAAGCTTCAATATCTATATACCAGGTAACTAATATAAGAGTATCATTTTACTTCTGATAAAGCATAAAACTGCTACTCCTTAGACAGAATACAAGGGATAGGACTGTGCAACCTATAATTTGTAAGTTTCCATTAATCAAAAAAATCTCATTAGATGCTTAAGTAGTACTACTAGATACATAATGAAGTTTGGTATACCTTTAATAGTTCCGGAGCGTCTACCTCATACTTGCTCACATACTTCTCCAAGAAAGACTTGTAAGATTTTACGAGTAACGATCTTAAAGGAATTTGTTTCTCAATCTTTCCCTTGGAGACTAGGAACTGAATAACAACACACCTCGGCATAATCCTCTTCTCCAAGCTTAAACTGAAAATCACTGGGTATTTAGCAATAAATGATGGAGTATAACCCATTTGATTCACAATGTAATCCATTATCGACATTATCTTGTTCAAAGAATTCTTCATAAACCGAGGATGTTTCTTATATGAGTTGTGAAATTCTTCTTCTGACCAACCCCATTTCCTGTAAGCATTTTTTTTTGTTTCCCAGTTCGATTTGGTCATTGCTATCGATACATGGATAGCACCAAGAAATGTAATTTTTAAAGGATTGAAACCCATACCCTTAATCTCTTGTACAATCTCCTCAGATTTACCAGTGCTTATGGTAAGCACACTTGGTTGGCCAACCAGAAACTTAGCAACATTGGATTGAGGAACACCTTCATCTCTGAGAAGCTCAATATTGACCATCAAGTTTTTTAGATACAGGTTTCCCGTAAGAAGCCAAGATTGGCGTTTGATAATGGTAACTACGTTCTTGTCACTGTGAACCATGTTCTTCAAGTTCTCAAAGGAAACCATCATGTTGCTCTGTAATTGACAATGAAGGATACATGTGTTAGTAGAGACGAACTTGGCAAGGTGAAGCACGCAAAGTCCTTTGGAGTTGAAATAATCAAGTTTGGGTTTAAGGGTTTCCTGAGGATCAATTGAGAGAACTAAGGGATACTTATTAATGGTTTTAGAGATGAGTTGTTTGTTAAACCCTAATTTTCAAGTAGATTAAGGACTGAATCTGGTTTTGTTGAGGTTTTGAAATTGAGTTTCTTAGAAGCATCAATGGCTTGATGTTCTGATAATCCACATGAATTGATCAGGTAATTGATTACAAATGAAGAAGAAGAAGAGTTGTAATTTGGGAAGGAACTAAAATTAAGAAGAGAAAGAGATAATTTTTTAGTATAAAGAAAACAGTAAAAATGGTTTGTTGGTGTTGAATGAAGTCCATTAATGATGTGAATCTCAAAGATTCACAGGGGTGGAAATGATGGAAACAAGGATCAAGAGAGAACAGGAAAAGAATGTGGAGAAGAAAAGCTCTTTTTCATTGATTAAAACTCTGATGCAATTACAATCGGTTAATCGAGCTTATATACTCGGCTTAAACCGATAAACCCAGAAGAAGACTAATTCCCCAACTACGGACTAACACGTGTCCTTCCCAATTAACTAACAACGGACTCCACTAATTTTTACTAACTAACCCGCCTTAAACTACTCAAGGCCACCTCCCTTTTGGGCACCTCTCCAATCTAGATTAGTACACCCCAGAATCAGCAAAGCTACATAACACTACCTCCTCCATGAAAACTTCCTTGTCCTCAAGGAAGTTAGCATAAAGGTAGCACATCAAAATCTGGAAATTGGACTTGCAATGATTGGGAATCCTCCCATGTAGCGTGCTCCTCACTCTGCCCTTTCCATTGGACTAACAACTTCTTGCTAACAGTTCTGTGTCCAAGATCATTTTTCTGAAAAATCAATTTGCTACCCAGAACTCTGGCAGGTTCTTGCTGCTGTTGTTCCTCTTCAAATAATAGTTGTTGGCTAGGCTGCACTGCTGTTCCTATTTGTTTCTTGAGGCAACTCACATGGAACACTGGATGTAACTTGCTGTTTGGGGGTAGTAGCAATTCATAAGCTACCTGACCAATTTTCTGAATAATCTGATATGGTCCAAAATATTTTGGCATCAGCTTGTGGAAGGAATGCTTAGCCAAAGAATTCATCTGATATGGTACTAATCTCAAGTAAACCATGTCTCCAACCACAAACTCCCTCTCTGTCCTCTTCTTATCTGCTATTTGTTTCATTCTTTGCTGAGCCAGCTGCAAATTGGACCTCAATAGATGCAACATCTGGTCTCTGGACTGCAAACTATCCTCTACTGCTTCAGATTTTGCAGAACCCAGCTCAAGAGCTGTTATAAGAGGTGGAGGGTATCCATATACCAGCTGGAATGGAGATAACTTTGTTGCAGTGTGATATGCTGTGTTATAACTCCATTCTGCCCAAGCCAACCACTTACTCCATTTCCTAGGTGCATAAGAAGAAAAACTCCTAAGGTAGTTTTCTATGCATCTATTCACAACTTCAGTCTGGTCATCTGTCTGAGGATGATAACCAGAACTCATAGCCAGTTTTGACCCATTCAATCTAAAAAATTCTTTCCAAAATTGGCTTAAGAATATGGGGTCTCTGTCACTAACTATAGAAGTAGGCATCCCATGCAATTTGAAGACATTGTCAACAAACACTTGTGCCACCTTTGTAGCTGTGTAAGGATGGGCCATTGCCATGAAATGAGCATATTTAGACAGCCTGTCTACTACAACAAAGATCACTGATTTGTTGCTAGATTTTGGTAGCCCAACAATAAAATCCATGCTTATTGCAGTCCACACAGTTTCTGGAATTGGTAGTGGATTCAGTAACCCAGGAGGAGAACAGTTTTCACCTTTCTGTTGTTGGCAAATGGCACATTCAGCCACATATCTCTTTATATCATTCTTCATACCTTCCCAGTAGAATGATCTCTTCACTCTCTTTGTAGTTCTAAGTATCCCATTGTGTCCTGAGACAGGACTGGAATGCATCTCATCTAGTATTTTAGTTCTCCAATCAGAAGTTGGACTCACTACAATCCTTTCCTTGTATCTCAACAACCCATTCTGGAGACTATAATGTTTAGATGGAAATGTACCTGACACCAAGTATGCCTTTACAATATTCTCTATGTAAGGCTCCTTTTCCAAGTGAATGCGCAACTCATCCAACCAGCTGTAATATGGATAAGTAAGAGCTGCAAGAGCTGCAATTTCTGTAGCATCATCCATTGAATTCTTCCTTGATAAAGCATCAGCAGCTTTATTATCAACTCCTTTCCTATACACAATTTCATAGTCATATCCCATCAATTTCCCTACCCATTTCCTTTGAAATGAGGTGTTGGCTTTTTGACTGAGGAAATATTTAAGACTGTTATGATCTGTCTGGATAATGAAGTGTTTTCCTTGCAGATAGTGTTCCCATCTCTTAACTGCATGGACAATTGCCAGCAATTCTTTCTCATATACTGAGAGAGATGCATTTTTAGCTCCCAAGGCCTGACTGAAATAGGCTATTGGCCTTTGTTCCTGTTGAAGAACTGCCCCAATCCCTTTATCTGAGGCATCACACTCAATGACAAAAGGTTTGCTAAAATCTGGCAATGCTAATACTTGAGGACTGACCATGATATGTTTGAGCTCAGCGAATGCTTCCTTAGCTGCTTCAGTCCATACAAAATTATTTTTCTTTGTGAGCTCAAATAGTGGCTGGCATATCTTGCCATATCCTGGTATGTACTTTCTATAATACCCAGTCAATCCTAGGAAACCCCTCAATTGTTTAAGTGTAGAAGGAAGAGGCCAATCCTGCACTGCCTTAAGCTTCTCTGGATCAGGAGCCACTCCTTTTTGTGATACTATATGGCCCAAATACTGTACCTCTCTTACTCCAAAGTCACATTTAGACTTCTTTAAGAATAAGTGATGTGCCTCCAGTACCTGAAAAGCTCTCTTAAGGTGTTCCAAATGTTCCTGCCAACTCTTGCTATATATGAGGATGTCATCAAAGAACACCAAAATAAAATTCCTCAGATATGGCTTGAACAAATCATTCATTAAACTCTGGAAGGTAGCAGGGGCATTAGTGAGCCCAAATGGCATCACTAGAAACTCATAGAGGCCCTCATGAGTTCTAAATGTTGTTTTATGTGTATCTTCAGGATTCATCCTTACTTGGTGGTAGCCAGACCTGAGATCCAGTTTGGAAAAAACTTGAGCTCCATAAAGTTCATCCAACAAATCATCAATCAGTGGAATGGGATAGTTATTCCTGATTGTTTTACTATTAAGATCTCTATAATCCATACACATTCTCCATGAGCCATCTTTCTTCTTGACAAGAAGTACTGGTGAAGCAAAAGGACTCTGACTTGGCCTTATTAAGCATGACTTAAGGAGATCATTAACAGCTTCCTCAATCTCTGTCTTTTGTATAGGTCCATACCTATAAGGCTTCTTATTCACTGGCCAGGCACCTGGAACTAAGGGAATGCTATGGTCACAAACTCTGTGAGGTGGTAGTGAATTAGGGGTGGAGAATATCTTCTCATTCTTTTGCAACACTGTTGTGAGTTCCCTAAGCTCCTCAGAAGATAAATGTGATAGGTCACTAGAAGTTACCCCTGCATCCAAAGAGTATATGACATATGCAAATTTAGATATGTCTAGCAACTTTTCTATCTGCTTCACTGTGACCACATCAGTGTAGGGGTTAGGTGACTGCATTTTCTCTAGTGAATATGTATTCCCATGCATATTAAACTCCAAAGTAAGATTTGAGAAATCCCAAGATAGCTTGCCCATAGTAGAAAGCCATTGGACTCCAAGAACTACATCACAACCCCCCAAGGGCAGAGCTTGTAAGTCTATTTGTTCTTTATAATCTCCTAATTCCAGTAATACTCCCTTAAACAGTCCTCCACCCTTTATTGTACTTCCATCTGCCACCATGACCTTCACAGTATTATCACTATGTGGCTTCCAGTTAAATTTCTTTATAAGCCTGGAATCCACAAAATTGTGGGTACTGCCTGAATCCAGCAGCACCTTAACTTCTACCCCCTTCAATCTTCCACTAACCTTCATAGTCTTGGTTGCAGGAGGGAGTTCAGCTCCAAAATAAGCACACTCACTCAATTGGATGGCAGATATAGTGGCAACTTCTTTGTCATTTGCTCTCCCTTATCATTTCCCTGATCTGGCTCCTCCTCTAGCAAATCTAATACCAGAGCCTGCTTCTGACCAAATCTGGATGATCTTTCCTTACATGTGTGTCCCTTGAACCACTTTCCATTACAGTAATAGCATAGGTTATTCAATGTTCTATCTGTTACCACTGAGGGAGAAATCTTCTTATATTCAATTCTAGGTGACACTCTTGATGTTTCATTGTTTGATGTTGTATGAAGATGGTTGTTTATTTTGAATTGTGCTTTTGGATTATAGGTATTTAAGGCCTTAATCTTTGCGTCTAACTGTGATCCATAAGAAATAGCATCATGAACTATCACCGGCTTAAGCAATTGAACATCATACTTCAATTCATCTTTCAAGCCTCCAATGAAGCAACTCTTCAGAGCTTCTTGAGAAATACCAGAAGATCTTATAGCAAATTTACGAAAAGTTGACACATAGTCTAAGTAGTTACCTGTATGACTTAACTTGAAAAGAGAAGAGGTAAAATCTTCATAATCTGCAGGACCAAACTCCCTGCATAGATCCCCTACAAAAATCTCCCAAGTTGGATTCAAACTGTCATAGCCTTGCCAATAAAACCATTGTAGAGCCTCTCCTTCTAATTGAAATGAAGCAGTAACCAATTTCTGCTCCACAGGTACCTCATAAAACCTGAAGTGCTGCTCCACCTTGTAAATCCAGAGCATCGGATCATCTCCCTTGTTAAATTTGGGTAAATCCACTCTGATTTGATTTTGGTTCCTTCCACTGGTACTTCCAACAAATCGCTGGCTATGATTTCCACCAATCTCAGTACTCTCCACTCCTTCTGGATGTGAGATGTTTTCCCCTCTGGCTATATTAGATCTTATTTCCTGCATGAACTTGTTCATCTGTGTACTCATATTGGTGAACTGCTCGGAAAAATCATCCATTCTATGGGTGAGGCCATCCATTCGACTGGTTACAGCATTGAGTCCAATTGACGTACCTGATATACGCTCATTCATACTGGATAGCTCATTGGAGAAAGAACTGTTTCTCTCTTCCAAATTTGAGATCCGGGAAGCGTGATTAGTCATTGTTGTATTGATTCGATTTTTTTTTTTTTTTTTGAGAAACCTGATAGTTTGTAACTGTTCTTGGTCTGGATCGTGAGGCTCTGATACCAATTGATGTGAATCTCAAAGATTCACAGGGGTGGAAATGGTGGAAACAAGGATCAAGAGAGAACAGGAAAAGAATGTGGAGAAGAAAAGCTCTTTTTCATTGATTAAAACTCTGATGCAATTACAATCGGTTAATCGAGCTTATATACTCGGCTTAAACCGATAAACCCAGAAGAAGACTAATTCCCCAACTACGGACTAACATGTGTCCTTCCCAATTAACTAACAACGGACTCCACTAATTTTTACTAACTAACCCACCTTAAACTACTCAAGGCCACCTCCCTTTTGGGCACCTCTCCAATCCAGATTAGTACACCCCAGAATCAGCAAAGCTACATAACAATTAAATACCTTGTTTGACATATTGTACGCCCGAGAGAAGACAACATTGTTAATGGAGAAGAAGAAGAAGAATAGAGCAACTAGGGTTTCTTACTGGCGAGAGATCGGAATTGAAAGAAACTGCTGAGTATTGAGTGAACTGATGAGTACCGTCACGTCAGTCACTACTTGGGCCATGTCTTGGAGGCTTGGAGCCACACCTATGGGGCATTGCGTCTTCCTTATCCAGGCCCATGTAGGGAAAATGCAAGTTTTACTAATCATTAAATATTAACAACTACTAAGCAAGGTTTCATTTAAGGGTGTCAAAAAAATAGACAGGTTTCTATAAAAGGAAAGTTAAATATTATAAAGTTACTACTTTGTCTATAATAGGGACCACATCTTTTTCTTTTAACAAGTTAGGAGACTATTTTTTTCTCCTGTTTTTCTCTTTAAAATATGAAGGGATCACTTTTTTTCTTAATGATAAATTGGTAAAAACATGATTTTGTTTTTTTAAATGATTGTTTTTCTTATTTTTTGTGCAAAACCAAACAAACCTATTTTTTAGAAATGAAGGGAGTACTCATTAATATTAACTACTAACATCAGCACTAATAAAATATGAACATTATTACCATTAACAACTAATTCAGTAAATCCATTATTAAAATGGTATATATATCTAGCCTAAAATATAAGATTTTCAGTTAAAAATAATAAATTTTAGATTGACTTTAGATTTTCACATTTTTTTATAATGATTAATCTAATTCATCTATCTCTTATTATTAACAATTATTTTTTGAAAAAAAATTCATTAATTTACAATCATTATTTGTGGGTGTTATTTGTGGACACCAGTTTTTCTTCTTCTTCTTTTTTATTTTTTATTTTGAAATTGTTATCATCATAATAAAAACTTCATTGTTATATATCAAGATTTATGATATATCCTTCTTGGGTTAACCGATACCTTTTTTTTTTTATTCTTCTATTATTTTTTGTTTATCTTCATTAGTATAGGGTTTAGTAAGGATTTTGAGGAGTTTTTAAGTCAAAAAATTTAGTTCTCAATGAATTAATAATTTTTTACATAAAAATTCCGTTTGAATATTACAATTATCACACAATTGTGAAAATTAAACTTTTCAACGGGCTGGTGGAGATAATTGCGGTTATCGCAAAATTGTGAAAATTGAAATTTTCAGTAGGCTGGCGATGATAATTGTAATTTTTTCAAACCTCAACTGGTTGTAAAACATGAAAATTGTCTTGTGAAAATTGAAATTTCAGTGACATGATGTTTGATAATTACTAGTTTTATAAGACTTTCACTATTTTTTTTTCGACCTTATAATATTTTTTTATGAAAATTTGTGTTTCACAAAATGAAAAGAGAAAGAGAAAAAAATTACTTTTAGTTAAAAACAGGAAAGTAGATTTTATGGGAGATTTTTTCGGGATTATCATTATCACATTAACTATAGTAGTTTTTTGGAAAAAAAATTCTACGGCTTTTTAATTACAAAAATAATTTGAATTAGTTTATAAATTTGGGAGCAAACGTCAATTAAGGGATTTTTTTCATATTACTTTTTAAAGTTGTAACTTTTTTAAAACAAAATATATGTAATTATTTTCCTAATTTAGATAAAATTTATCTATGTAATCTAGTAATACTATAATTAATTACGGGCTCTACATATCTAATATCTTATGGCATTGTATCCACACGGATCAACTTGGGCAGTCAGGAAATAACGCGACAGTTTATTATTTTGCTACAACAAAACACATATAGAGAAATGCAATCTTGTCAAAAATTAACAACTTTGAGAAAAAAAATTGTGGTCACAGTACATTTGAGAAAGTGATAAACTTTTTTGACTGTGAGACACTGTTATGGCCGAAGTAAAGTACTATCAGGGGGTTAGTGAACTAGGAATTCTAGGGATATTGAGAGAGTTTTTAAGTCTCTTGTTAGTCAATAGAGATTTTAAGAGAGTCACCTAAATCCCCTTGTTAGTCGATAGAGACTTTTTTTAGGTCTTTTAAATTCCTTAAAACTCCATGTTATTGGATAAAACTTTCTTAAAACTCACTCAAACACCCTTGATATTGGATTTATACTTCTAAGTCATGGATTTGTGGAATTAGAGACTTTGTAGGACTTTTATAAGAAAATAGACATGACAAAAATCTCTCCACGATAGGTGACATTTTGAGAGACATTGAATTTTAGATTATTTTCTTATAAGCATCCATCTCTACCTCGACTCATCTCAAAATCGTATAGAACTCTCAGCTCATAAGCATCAAAATAGCTTGGTGATGTTGTATATAACATTACCTTCCACTCGAACCAATTGTTACGGATACAAGATTGTGTGACAATTGATATGCAAGATTGTACATGTTACCTTTATCTTAAGGTAAACAATATGTATTACAATTTTTATATGCATAATATATTTTACTCAATTGTAATAACAACACATGCAATTCAAAACGTGTTTTTAATTGGAGCCATGGATGATTCACATATTCCTGGAGTGGTAAAGGGCATGGATGTGAGTTCTTAACGTAACTACAAGGGAAAATTGTCTCAAACATTTTAACTGCCCGCAATTTAAATTTATACATGTTGAATTTGGTTTTATAAAAAAAAAATGTCTTACAAATCACGACTCTAAAAATTTTCTTTGTAATTTACATTGACTCTCTAAAATACTCTCATAAAATCCCTTAAAATCTCTAGGTTTCTAAAGAATCTTCGAGAGTCACTGAAATCAGAACTCCCTGAATATCCTTAAAATTCTCATTCTACCTCCCTGTATAACTCTGATGAATTATAAGAGAATTCAAATCATTGTAGTTGTGCACTTGTGTTCATGTGGTCGAACGTTGAGAACTTGCCTAAGAGTCAACTGTGAATCCATTAGAACAAGGGCATCCTACAAAATTATAACAACCCTGAAGAATCAATTGCGAATCTCAGTCACGAAAACAAAGTAAATGTCAAGTATTCCACGGATTACAATAAATACAGTATAAACTTCAATAACGAAGGAGAAGAGGCTACTGCGACCATTAATCTTAAGGTACAAATTGTCAGTTTCAACATGGGGTCATGTTATAATACATGTTGCATGATGTAGCAATTAAGTATCACCTCTACAACACAACAAAAGTGTTTTGAGAAGTGGGAATAACAAGGTTCTTTTCACTTACACGACAAGAATAATTGATTCCTGCCAAGATAGGAATCAGTGTATTACATTTTCAATGTGCATGAGTATCTACGAATTGATCAAACAAGTCCAACTGACATTCATTTTTTTTTTATTTTTTAAAGAAAGATTGGTACTCTTTGTAAATCAAGTTCAAAAAAGAATCAAGAACTTAAAGAAAAAAAATTACTAATTGACCACATTATACCAGATTGATGTAATGATCGCAAATATATATAACTTCCTCGTATATTTCATCTCAGACAAGATGTAGAATTGGATTAACGCGTAACTCACATCTACCAATGAGTCATATTAGATAGTTTTGAATTCAACGATTTACGGTATAAAATAAATATTAACATCCCGCGATTATAAATATTAGGGGAAAAACAAAATATCCCAACTCCCCGACGAGGATTGAGAAAAAAGTGGAATTGGTAGATGGAACATCAGACATCCAACAACATTCTTCCTAACTATATAAGGATAAAACAATAATTAGATTTGTTTAACAAAACCTATATATAATCTTTTGCTTGGCTCATAAATCACTCGAGCCATATTTTCAAAATTAATTGTTGGCGTAAAACTTGAGAAATCAACAATGACATAAAACTAGTAAAACCACAAATATGGGAAATACTTTTACTTAAAACAAATGACGACATACTTCACGTAATATAGTTGGAGCAAAATATTTCCGGAAAGAAATGTTATTGGATTGGATATATGTATTTTGGAATACATAAACTATTTTAAAAGAAAATTTATTTTTAAAATGACATGATATATGAAATAGTTAATGGGATTACCCTTATCCTAAGGATATGAATCCAAGAACCGAAACAACTTTGGAATTATAACAATTGATGAAAAATAATATTCCCTCTGTTTCTATAAAAATGTTACTGTCAATTTTTATTTTAGTCTAAAAATAGGTTAAATTGAGAAAATGGTAGTAACACTTTTCTAGAAACGGAGGGAATAATATTTTTTTAAAAATATACTCCGAAAAGAGTTTCGTCATGAAATATTTTCAGGGCTTTTCATTGAAAAATAAAAAATGATTTAAAATCATGGCGAAGTTCTTATAAATGAAGAATTTGTTTGATTGATCAAACTAACAAGATGTTTGATTGTGACTAGAGTTTATGGACACCTTCACAAAAGTGAGGATTTAAAATCACAATATAGTCGCATACTATATCGTCAAATGTGAACTAATAATTGAGCATGAAAGTTGATTTGTTTCTAAAAGAAAAAGATTGATTGAAAATATAGAATTGTTGGTGCAAAACTAAGATAATCCAGTAAAATTATATTGAATCAAATTTGGCAGAAAATAAAAGATTGTATTAATGTTTGATATCCAAAAACAACAATATCTAAAAACACATCAACTAGTTTTTAAACTAGTAAAATTATTTTGAATGATCAAATGACAGTACCGGATAACCTAGACTTCAGTAAAAAATTGTTGTTGGAGACTGGTAAAAAGATGTGGCAGGAATTCAATTGAAAAGAACAAAAGGTTGAGACACGATAACACTTTGATGTACAATAAAGATGCAGGAGAATATTGATTTAGTAATTAAAACTTATGTCGAAACGCATAAAAACGAAATATCGCTGGCAGAAAAATAATACTAACTTCTAATAAATACACCACTATTATTGTTAAACGTTAGCAAAAACAAATTGATAACAACTGCTACTCCATAAGGTAAGGATTTTCCATATCAACCCCAGAATCATGCGAGAAGATGGGGATGTAACTGGCGTGATATGAGTACTTTGATCGTCACCACATATACATTGGGATAAAGATCTCGGATTAAGATCTGGGAATCTGGATATCACTTCACTATCAATCTATATGATGGAACCCTTTCTTCCAAAAGGAGATATATCTTAACATCAGAACAACAATATTAAGAGTCGGAATTTTCACAATATAGAAAATTGTGATATAGACTAGGTGATAACAAAGGAAAACCTATACGAAGGTTTTAGACGTTCATAACAGAATCATCAGATTAAGAAAGAGTTATTTGAAGATAACTCTGATAGAAAATTGAAAATTAAATAATCGTCCATAAAGAAGGAGAAACTACATACTATTGAAGATTGGCACGAACAAAATAAAATGAAAATGATAACAAAAAGATAGAAAGCGGTAGCCATTGAGCGGATCTCTCCGCTCTGATACCATAATTAACTACAAGGTTAGTTAATTAATGTGTTCAAGACATATCTTCAGTAATGTATTCTTTTTCATATACCTGTTTTAATTGTCCTTGTAACGAAACATATGAGTATTTATCTGGTTCTTCGTACATATATAGTTTATCAATTCATGTTGGGTATGTTACACATCACCTTGTTATCTGAATCCATGTTTATGGTGACCTAGGAAATTCCTTTCCTTTCAAAGTGGTTGCGTTGTCGGTTATCATGGAAACACACATTGGTTGATCTTCACAAGAAGGTAAAAGGCTCCACTTTAATGTTCCTTGAATATGATGAAGGAATTATACTAGCAGTCGATGGATATGCATTTATAGAAAGAATAGTTGAATATGTTGAAGAATTCTCCTCTGTAATAGATAGTCTACCCAATGAAAACTATTATAAAGGCATTGAAACAGGTCTGGGATTTATGTCAACTGATGATCAAAAAGAAGAAATAGAAAACGATAAAAGTTAAAAGACAAGGTTCTATGAGAACCTGAGACGTATATGATATGAATATTATTATCAATAACGTAGGACAACAGATTATAGGTGTTAGTGTTGGGTGTTGGTGTATATTCCGCGACGTTCAAAAACAGTTGGATGCTTTGGTACTTTCTCAACTTAAACTTTTTAGTTAATTCTTTTTTGTTAATGTGATGTTCTAACAATCACTGTTTTTTCTTTTCTTTTTTCTGTTAGGCGAACAAAAAAAAATGAATATGTGAACTTTGATGAGTGTATAAGTATAACTCAAGCAACACTTAGAAAAGAAGAAAATGTTCAACTAAATGGTTTTTTTCTTACTAAACCAGAGGATGTAAGATCTAATTCACTCCAAGTATTTTATGTTATATTATAATTTATATTTTTATATCTGAATTTTAGTTAATAATATTTTGATATTTAGGGAAGTTTACGGATTGTGTATGTCGCAAAAACTACCGTTGATATAACATACGTGGTTACGAAGTCGTTGTAGTAAGTTTTGGTTCTGGATTGATCGAAAAAGTATTATCTTTAAACCAGAAAGAGTCGATGAAGAAAGATGATGTTATTTCCTTGGTACAGAGGCTTTCAAAGCCGCTTCTCTTAATAGGCTGAGCGGAGATTAGCTATGGTGTGAGTATATATAACTTTGTTTATTTTAATTAATTTTACTTATAAAAGTTAAATTTTAAGATTTTTTTTTCAGTTATCTCTCTTAATACAAGGGTGAATGTTGTGAACAGAGAACCCCCGCGAAACTTTGGAAACCTTCTTCGGAGGAAAAGTAGAAGATATGGAATCACAATACTAATTTTCTTCTTGATCGGTTTCTTGTTTCTTTCGTTTGCTTATATAGTTCTTTGGTCCTTTATTAAGATTTGGTTATGTGATTAAAAAATAAATCATTACGAACCGGAAACTGTTAACCTTATCGGAAGAATGATAATCAAGAAGTTTAAGGTTCTTGATGCATCTATTATGTTGTCCACTTATGATCTTAACAACTGCATTTTTAATGCTACTCACCTTCATGTGAATGATTAAGATTTGCAAAAAAAAAAAAAAAAAAAAAGAGTATAATTTGGCCAATTTGTAAATCCTGATCTTCGCACTGATACCGAACACACCAAAACGAGCTGGTCCTAATTAGATAAAGTCTTGTTAGCTACCGGACCTACTTCTGTTAAAGGTGTAAAGATTACCCCATGTATAATTGCACAATATTTTTCAACCCTTCATCTTTTTAACCCTTAACATTTTTATTTTTATGACAGTAAAGAAACAATACTGGTTTGTTGGTGTTAAATGAAGTCCACTAAAATTCCTTGTTTGACATACTGCACACCGGAGAGGAGACAACATTGTCGACGAAGAAAAAAAAGAATAGAGCAACTAGGGTTTTATAATGGCGAGAGAAATCGAATTCAAAGAAACTGCTGACTGAACTGATGAATGTTGTCACTCTTTTAGGGCATGTTGTTTCTTCCTTATCCAAGCCCATGTAGGGAAAATGCAATCACGTGGATCGTTCTTGTCTATGATATTTCCTGGACCCTGGTGCACCTTACGACATCCCGTAAATTTACGAGAATCATCCCACACTATAGTACTTACTCTTAGACCTAGAAATCGTATCTGTTGTCTAATAATAAGCATACTATCATAAAAAGGTTTTGATAAGTTTGAGTAGCTAACTAAACTAAAAGTGACTTATTTATCAGGGTATGACTCACATGGTAAGATTTAGGTGGAAGGGCAAATATTGAGCCATGAAGAAGATTTCGCGCTAGTGAGCCTCTTTTGGATCACTAAACAATATCTAGTCACGCCCGATGATCATGATGATGATTTCGGGTCAATATCAAATTTGGGGTTATAATGACAAATCTAAGACATAAGAGCAACTGCAATGGTGTGATCAAAAGCCGGATCAAACATGTTGTTTGATCTTTGGTCGACAAAACCATGCCACGGCCGCGCGATTAAAGATTACGTTTAATCGAGAAAATCTACTGTACGGGATTAAAAGTAATCGTTCATCGACGACTAAAATTATGATCAAGCGAGGCAGTAGAAGTTCGTTTGGACAGAAGCGGTGTACCAGCATTTCGTTCAAAAACACGGGCGTAAAGCTGGTAGTTCGCCAGATGCAGCGGTATGTTGAGGCTTCGCCTGCTGAGACGAGAAGCTGGAGTGCCGCTTACACCCAAGCGCAACACTAGAGTTTTTCCCACTGTGAGTGATGCCTTAGTATATCGTTTGGATTCGTGCGGAACTGCACAGCTTCGCTTGAGTCCGAGCGAGGTCACACTATGTCGCCCCGTCCCAGGCGTTACTCCAGTTGCTCGCCTAGATCAATATTGTCATTGGATTATGTTTACCGTTAATATGTTACCGTTGATTTAACCGTTGGCGTTGTACAACGGCTATATTTTTACACTATATATGAAATACTAAACCAATGTCATTTTACTAAACTCATTCATTGTTATTGTATTTCAAATTTCTAAAGTTCCTCACAATTTAATAAGTTTGCGAATCGATTAGGATTATGGCGCCATCAAAACCCCGAGGTCCAAATTTTTCTACATTTGAAGATGTTACGATGTGTACAATTCATTTGTCAATATCTCAAGATTCTAGCATTGGTACCGATCAATCTGAAGAAAAATTATGGTCTCGTATATTATATCGGATGAAAGAAGCAATACCTTCGATGCCACCACGTAGTTGGACCTCCCTTCATAAACGATTTCAAACTATAAGTAAAGATGTGGCACTTATGTCTGCAAAGGAGGCTGAAGTAGAAAGGGAACATCATACCGGATGTGCCCCCAAAAATAAGGTAACTACTCATTTAATTTTGCTGATTACATTAATCTTTCAGATTGTATATCTTTTACTAAATTGAATTGCAAAAATAGATTGCAGAAGTAAAGAGGCTTTTCAATGAAGCTACAGGGAGAAGTTTTAAGCATGAAGATTGCTACACAGTTATGTTAGATAATATTAAATATTCCAGACGGTCGACAGCTGTTTTCGATTCATCACAAGCTGAGTCTGATTACGACAACATTGAGGACAACCAGGAAACACAGGACTTAAGCCTAGATGGTTCCAGTACCTATGAAGACATTGGAGATATCCTGAACACATTAATCCGTCCAATGGGGAAAAAAGAGGCCAAACGATAAAAGACAAAAGGGAAAGCAAAATTTCCTGAACAGCAGGAAATGATGCAAAATATTTATAGAGAGCAACAAAAGTTCAACGCCAAATATACGGAACAAAGAGATATAAAGATGGCACAGAGAGAAGCTGAGTTTGCAGCAAAACTAGCTGATTCAAATGCAAAGTTTGTAGCAAAACAAGCTGATTCAAATGCAAATTTTACGGCAAAACAAGCTAGGAAAGAAGCAGAAGAGGAGTTTCGTATAATGACGATAGATATCTCCGTAATGGATGATGTATCAAGACAATACTTCGAATTTAGGAAGGCAGAAATTTGGAAGAAAAGATTAAACCAATCATAGAGGCAATTCTTATTTAGCATTGTCATATTAAGTTTGAACTTTTATGAATTTATTTAGTTATTTTCAGTTTATTTTTAATCAATAAATTGTTATGTTTTTTATGTCTCCTAATTTAATTATAATTTTAAATTTCTTTTGTTTTTTAAAATTAATTCAAATACTCAGATGAACTCAAAAGAATGTTGTCATATAACAAGACCTTAATAAGTAAAGATAAGATCACTCTCGCTAGAATCGCGGGTACACTTACACGAGATTTACCCCCAAAACGTATATAGAGGATTTACAAAATTTCACTCTTCGCCAAGAGATGACCATATGTGTTCGATCAAGTTATTTCGCAAACGAACCCCAGTCTCTTTATCGAATATTGCACGTCTGCGTTGGTCCTTTATCATTCTCGAAAGTTCAACAGTGTTGTGTCTAGAAATATTTACTGGCGCACCGTGGCTGCGTTGCTCATACTCATGCGGCCAATCACCGGGTAAACATTTATCCTTCACTATCATATTATGTAGAATGATGATAGTTTTCATTATATATGCTAACACGTCTGGATTCCACATTCGTGCTGGTTGTTTGATGATTGCAAATTGATTTTGCAGCACCCCGAAGCCGCGTTCTACATCTTTTCGACAACTTCCTGCATAGCAGAAAATTTCTGTTTCTTTTGGGAATCTGGATGTTTAATCATAGTCATAATAGTTGTTGTCTCTGGGTATATTCCATCACCCGGATTATATTCCGGTCAACATTACCCAATCAAGGGGAGTGAACCCAAGCTCCCCAAACGAGAAGTGGAACATGTTTGTCATATCCCAAAACCGCTGAACAATATAATCAATAAGAGCATGGGATGAATCTACTTCAGGTAGTGACAGTAATCGGCCCCATCCTCCCCTTTCAATTATATATTTGACCCTAGACGAAAGTTTAATAATACCTCGGTAGATCTGAAGGACGGATTTGAGAGAACCACGATGGGCAAACCTGAAATTGGCGTCGGTTGAATATGTAATATTGGTCGACACGTGCTCGTCAGTATCTTCCACAACGGTATAGTGTTCCAACCCGGGGACATCTACAGTTTCTGGTCTCATACAGCCAGGTTATGAATCCTCGACGATTTTAGCCTTCTTGGCCTTCTTCTTTCTGCCAAGCCATCTGGACGTCAAACTGCTCGACATCTGGCCAAACAATTCATAAAACATTGTCAAATCAAGAGTAAATCACCACAATGCATAAAGATAAAAATCTAGTAATCAACAAATCAATAAAAATTATTTTAACACCGGCTAAACACAAAAGTAATTATCTAATTACATAATCATATGTACCAAGCAATAAAAATCAAACATTCTAAAACTAAATTCATCATTAACAAAATACAACAATCTCAATGCACCAATTATACTCAATATCATAAAAATTACCCTATTGCAAATACTTCCTTATACATATGTTTTTAAATTTAATCAAAATAAATTCCCAATTTTTCTAGACAACCTACTCAATTCAACAAAAATTTAACCACAACCCCACTAAAATTAAACAATAACTTCATCAATTATATCTTCAATTTAACAAATATCAACAAATTTTTATACCCAATTTATAACATTCATAAACCCTAAATATTTTCCCAATTCCTTAATTACAACCTAATAATCACAATTCGATAATCAATTTATAACATGATAATTACATGGTAAATCATACAAATTTTACAACCAATTTAACTATAAAATCCTCAAAATAATTTACAAAACAAAATTAATTTATATTATTTTTTTTGTTAAAAGATACCTTGATTGCGCTTGGAAAAACCTTGAGCGAAGTATGAAGATATGATACGGGACTTTGGGTTCTCGTTTATTGAATTAGGATGAGAAAATGGGGATTGTTGGAGGACCACCTTGCGGCTACAGGAGGAGGAAGAACTTTTCAACGTGCGGCTACAGGAGGAGGAAGAAGAGAAAAATTAGGTTTTAACATAAAAGGGAAGCGAGCTCCCAGTACCTCGCCTATAAACATGGAGCGAAATTTTGTTGTACCGCCCGCACAAAAGTCTCACACGCTCTTTCCGCACGCGCACAATTTTCTCAGACGAAGTGTTGGAATTTCGTTTGGTCAGGCGAAATGCTGGAATTTCGTTTGTGGTTTGGGCGAAATGTTGGGATTTCATTTGGTTCAGGCGGTACACTACTCGTCTGTAGCAAGCGAAGTTGCAATATCTCGTCCGTCTTCTCAAGCGTAACACTAACACTTCGCTTAGCCGTATGCGTAACCCTAGAATCTCGCTTGACTATCCATGGTTGTTCTTGCAGCGGAATAAAGATCAAATTTTTTGATCTTTAATCTTTGAGGGTAATCACACGACTGTGGATGCCCTAAAAGAAGTTATAAATCTCAAGGTAGCTAGGTTTCGAGTCATGGGTTGAATTCAGGTGTCATGGCAATTTTCGGGTTACCATACAAATTTGGGCCACGAAGCCCATTTTGAGTTACTGAGCAAGCTTGAGCGCTGCCCATACATCCATGTAAATCTTATCGGTGGGGGGAAATATTCTAAGTTATTAGTCAAATGTTAGGTTACTATAACACATTTTAAGTTATAGTATAAATTTTGGATCAGATTTGTTATTATAT
The DNA here is from genome assembly GCA_023531435.1 of Papaver californicum. NCBI lineage: Eukaryota > Viridiplantae > Streptophyta > Magnoliopsida > Ranunculales > Papaveraceae > Papaver > Papaver californicum. The sequence goes on from JAJJMC010010202.1 coordinate 188,835, forward strand.
TACGTATAATGGTCACGAGGTAAAGTTTAGGTTACGAGGCGGATTTTAAAATCGTAACTGGTTATGTTCACAAGATAAAATTTGGAGACTACGATATTTTTGGGCCCTGAAACAAACATTGGGTCATAAAACAGATTTCGAGTTCTGACAACATAACCTGTTTTGGGTTCCTTGAGAAATTTAAGCGAGGATTGCAATGTCATACTTTAATAGTTTAATATGCAGATTTTATATCACGGGACAAATTTTAGGTTACAGGTGATAGTTGATTCATTACGAGTAAAATAATGGGCATTTGGGCCCATTTTTAGGCCATGATATGAATGTTAAAACATCCACAACCTAAAGATAACATTTGTAAATATAGATGGTTAGAGACTTGTGAACACTTTTTCCACTATAAAAATCTACATAAATATCCATAAATTTGGATCGTAATAGATTTAAATAGATTTAAAATTCGTGATTGATGGATAACATATTGAATTGGTTCATGAGATAACCCAATTTTTAATTCTGAATGTTGAATGGATGTACTCCAATATTTACGTTAGAGTATAAGACTGAGTCTGGTCCTAAAATGCTAGAAATAAGGGCACCAATTCAGACATGAGTCATGGTCAAGAGGGAAAACACTTCGTGCGTGGTCGGTCATCTCTTCTGGCATAAACAAATATAGATAAGAGTAAATACAAATCAACATATTTACGTGAAGACCACGTTTTTGTACAACCCGTTGGTATATATAGTACTTGCTGCAATGGTGGTCCAACTTTTTATATTGTCTTATGTTTCTTTGTAAATGATTAAAGTCAGTACTTAACAACTTCTTCTAATCATGATTAAGGATGATAACTTAATTAAATCATGTTGATTGAGAAGTCCATGCATGCTTAACTACTTCCACACTGGCTTCATTCCAAGTTCCAACTGCCCAACAACTCTCCATTAATGATGTTTCTAGAGAGACAGGGAAGGTGGTATTCTTTTTATTGACTCAAACTATGACTTACTTGTTAGGGCATTTTTCCATCCGTCCTTTTGGGTTTTAAACATGACGGAGACCACCCGACTTAGTCCCTTGTTACTTGCAATTTTGGATGTGGTATACTTTTGTTCGTACAAATGAATAAGAAATTTATTTTGAAAAGCGGGATAATATTTGTTCACATAAAATAAATAGTGGTTTGGGCTTTAAAAAACTTAAAAAATTTAACATTGCTTTACTTGTCAAAATAGCATGGAACTTAGTTAGGAATCCTGATGCTTTGTATGTTAAGATTCTTAAATGCAAGTATTTTAGGAATTTTAGTCCTATGCATTACACTAAATCTAAAGTATGTTCTTGGGTCTGGAGAAGCATTAATGTAGGACTTCAGCATCAATAATTCTTGCTGGGATATTAGGAATGGTAATTTTGTTAGTGTATTCTATGATAATTGGATTAAAGATGTCAAACATCCTCATTGTATTGCTTACCCTAATCCCAATATCCAGGTTGCGTAACTCATTGATCAAGATAATAGATGTTGGAAACATGAGATGTTACAATACTTCTTCACACCTGATACTTGCAATAAGATAATGAAAACTAGGATTTCTATGTTTGGCAAGGATAGGCTTATTTGGCCTCACACCAAATCGGGTCATTTTTCTGTCAAAAATGCTTACACTTTGTTAACTAATGATACTACCATTAGTGCTCAAAATGGTAACATTTTCTCTGCTATTAAACTTATGTGGTCTGCTCCTATTCTACCTAAGGTCCATCTTTTTCTTTGGAAATGTGTGCAACATATTCTTCCCACTAAATGTACTCTCTACAGATTCAATAATAATCATAACACCATGTGTGCTAGTTGTGATAATGGTTGTCATGAGTTTGTAGAACATATAATCCTGCATTGTAAGTTTGCTAAAGAGGTTTGGTCCCTGGTTCCCAATTAATGGTCAATTATCTCTTCAAGATGTTGGTTCTAATATTAGCATATATGATTGGATTCATAAATGGCTTTTAGTTTTGTGTCATGTGATATTCTATGTGTTTTGTTCACTACTGCCTGGAGTATTTGAAAAGAAAGATGTCCTAAGATCTTTCAAGATAATGTTCTGAACCACATTACTACTACTAGGTTCTCTATGAATCTCTGCAATGAGATTATGCTTCATCTCAACAATCATAGTCCCAGTACACATACTTCTTTTCAAACTATTTCATATTTGCCTGATAATTCAGGATTACCTAGTGATTGTACCATAATATACTGTGATGCATCTTATGATAAGGATACTGATAAATATGGAATTGGTATTGTTTGCTTTGACTTGACAGGATGCTACAAGGGATGCAGAATAGTCCATGAAACATTGGATAATGTAGAGGAAGCTGAAAGCCTGGCAGTTCTTGCTATCCAATGGAGTAACCAGAAAAATTTATCTTCCATCTGCATCAGAAGTGACTATTTGAATGCTATCTGCTACCTAAATAAAACTAGTTACCAGATTAGCTGGTCTGCTAGTACCATTCTAGATGATTGTTTAGTAAACAATATCTTATTATCTAAATTTGAATACATTAAGAGAGATTTTAATTCAAGCGCAGACAAATTTGCTAAATACAGTACAATGCTAAGTATAACAGAGTCCTGGGAAGTTGACTATCCTCATTTCCTGGACCAAACTTTGAATCCTTTGATTTATAAATTAATTTTCTTAGCAAAAAAAAAAACTCTTGTTTCTATCAGGGCGTATCCAGAATTTTTTTTGTGGAAAGCCAATTTTTTTTAAGGTAGACAGATAAGCCGAAAAAAATTTGGGACAGATAAAAACGGACTCGGTAAAAATAAGCTTGGGAGTCAGCCCAGTTGAGCCCAGGTTCCTGTAGTCTTCACTTTTTTTTCCCATTGGGTTTTATAAAATATTCGGATACCAAAAGTAAAAATTATATTGTTTCTTTAAAAACAAAAATTAATTCTTGAAATCAAAATCAGACATATTTTATTTTATAAAAAGTTGATTTTCTTTACCTGTAGAAATCATTCTATAATTTAATTTCTAACTTTCTGACTTAATTGAAAATAATTTTTAAGATATATCTAAACATCCTATTACAGGAAGAAAGCAAACTGCGTGCACGTGGTGCTTATCTCAATTGTTTTGAATGCTTGCACTACAATATTGTAAAGGGCAACCACTACGAGTTCCATCATGTATTCAACGGAACCGACCTTTAGCAGCTGCCCATAAGAGGAGACCGACCACGCAAATCTACCACCCTAGCAATGCGAACAGATCATCGTCGTCGGACACAAATCCAGCAAAAAATACTCTAGACAAAATCCTATGCAAAAGGTTTCTAGCTGAAACATGCTGTAAGGTCCTGGCCCTAAAGTTCTGTCCGTTGAGTTGGGATTAAAGAATCGAGAATGTCCGCGGCTCTAAACAAGAGGCAACTTTCAAATGTAGTAACATGCAATCCTTTATATATTAGCGTGAATAGCAACCCATCTTTGCGGATCCTTCATATGAGGAGATCTTTGTAAGGTGAACGTGCAATTGAACAGTCCTGATCAAGCTTGGGCGGCTAGTAGGTCCGTGCCTAAAATATTAATACTCCTAAAACTTTTTTTTCTGGTCAGTTTTATATCGTCAAAATTCTCATCGTGTGACCCACTGCTAACATCATACAAAAATTATGTTACACTCCCCATATCACTTCTGTCTGTCCACCAAATAAATAACCAAGCTTTAGAGATTTACTAGCTGCAACCTGCAAATGTGATTTCCGGTGGACCTCACGAGTCACAATCACTGTCCCAACAGAACTTGAATGTTCCTGTCATTCCCTAGTTGTAAAGTGATTTGATTTACAGAGTCAAGTCAGGACTCGCATAATAGTTTGAGAGGGTGTTTGGATACTTTAGGTTTCCAACTTAATTAAGTTAAAAAAGTCTAAATTTAATTTAGATGATATTATTATGCTACTACGGAAGATGAAGATGAATCTTTAAAAGAAATTGAAGAATTTGATTTGGATGCCATCTTCTCCCAGAGTAGATTTTATAGAGTTAGAAATCTTTGAAACGAATAATTCAACATACGTTTCAAACTTGGGGTGAACTAGATTTAAGATGTCCAATATATATTGTGCACCGATGAGTCGAGAGATCTCGAACGACAGTTAATGAAAGTTTGTTGTGTGCTATGCTTCCCAAATAATTTTGCGATGTACATTGCACGACATACTCGATAAAGCACCTAAATTGGATGTCTGGAATAGACTAATGACAACTGTTCGTGTGGTAAGCCTTGAGAGGTTGAGTGAAAAACTCGATCTTGCAATAAATAGGATTACAAAACATATCTTTTCCTGTGTTTTGTTTAGACAAAGCTGAAAATAAGACCAAAAAGATTAGTTTGTGGAGTATCAAAAAAGTGAGAAATCCAACATTTCAAATCGAGTATCATGTGAAACAAAATCATGTTCAAAATGAGAATGACTCATTCCTTAGCTTCCTTACTGGTAAACCATTTCAATCTCGAAACAAACTTCGTGGTGTTTAATGTTTCTAAGAGTCATCTCCAATAATTATCAAAAAGTCTAAGATTTTTTATATCACCAAAGACTTTAGACTTCAAATATATGAAAATTCATCTCCAATATTAAGATTCTAAATATTAGAAGTAGCGATATGGTAATTAGAAGGTTTTCTTGAGAAAATCTTAACTAGATTTTTGATTAGATCTCCATATTATTTTTTTAACTAATAAAAAAAAGAAATAATTTTCTTCCTTAACCACGTATGAATGACTAAAAATAAAACCCTACATCGAAGATGATTCATGAGATAAATTTTTTTATTTTTGTCACATATTTAGATCCCTATAAATAAAAGTCCAAAAAAGACCTCCAAATATAATTTTTAGCACCCATTGTTGGATAGGGTTGTATAAAAAACCGATAAACCGGGTTGAACCGTACCACTAATAGACCGAACCGAGCCGAACCGAAAATCTAATGGTAATCAACGGTTTTAGATTAAAGAAAACCGGTTGATCCCGGTTCGGTTTTGGTTCACTCCTAAAACTGAACCGAAACCATCTTTTTAAACCGATTATTAAGGATCGTAAGATGATAGGATTTGAATAATACAGGTCGTCCATCTCATTTATACCTAACTTCAATTAACCTAATGTCTTCCTCGTTTCCTCCTCCCTCATTTCATTTTCCATCTTCTATTCTTCTTTGTTTTTCTCTGTGTGCAGGTGCATCCCTAACAACAGAGGCAGAGGCAGAGGACCATAGCCTATACCTATAATTTTTTTCCCATCTCGTTCTTCTCCTCTTTGAACAAACGCATTTTTCTTTCTTTTTTTTTATTTTTCCCAAATCTAACTCCCTCTCACAAATCTCACAGATCGAAACTCACTCTCACTAATCAAAGCTTAATCCTAACATGATCTCAAAACAAAACCCATGTAACAGCAGAAATAAACTAATCCTTTTTTGTAACCCTAGATCTAGCTGTTTTGTTCCTGAAATTCTAGGGTTTGTGCAATAGGGAAAAGAAGATATTGATATGAATATTGAAGATATGGATCTATCATCAACGACATCAGCTACTGTTATTTCTGCTACTTCTAGTGGTGATGAACTCCAAAATATTCATCATCAGGTAAACCTCATTCTTGTTACTTTTTTGTCATTTTTATTGATTCTGGAATATTTGTTATATTTTACTGTATTTGAATGAGTTTTAAAGCATGGGTTTGCTTTTGTTTTCAGTTTTATGAAGATTTAATAATTAGGGATATAAGTTCAATAACGTTTATGATGTGCAGAAGAATCAAAACCATAAGGGGAAGAACAAATAGTTGAAGCTTATAACTTAAATAATTAAGGGTTTTATACAAATTTCATTTTATTGTGCTTTTTTTTTTGTGATGATGGTGAACCTTTGAGATGTAACTCTGAATATCATGGATCCAATTACAGGAACATGTTTGGGTAGTTGAGATGCCGACATTATCCCTTACAATGGTAAAGAAAGTTGTCAATCAATTGATTAGAGCATTTTATTCAACTTTTTTTATTACATTAGACTTTCTTCGAAAGTTGATGTTGTGTTTTACATGCCTATGCAGAACCAAAGGAACATTGCAAAATGGTTGAATATAGAAGGGAATAAGGTCCTGAAATAAATCCTTCATTCATCTTATTGTCTCTTTATTCAAATGATGAAAATGCACCAACTGTTACAAGCATCAACTGACAACCACCAAAAGTTATAACCTTTTTCCTTGCTTCATGTGTTACATCATAGCTCCACCAATATTTATATGATCTTGTGTTACATTAAGTTTGATAATTTGTCTTTCCACTGCACTAACTGAGTTTGAGTAGTTGAACAGATCAAACCAATTCCCTATGGGAATAAACAATAAATGAAACTTCTCATGACTTCATTACTGGTGACACTGATACACCTTCACCAAGTAACTGTGAACTGATTTCATAAGATGACATATCCACATAGCTCTGTTTATGGAATTGGTTGTGATCCATCTAATCCAGCTCTGTTTATGGACTTGACCCTTGTAGACTTTTTAGGTTCTCTTGTTAAGTCCACGTTCATCCATATTGACATAGATGAAGATTGAGCCCAATACGACAAGTAACTAATTTTCTAAACTTTAAACTTGCAATAGGAAGAAAAGAACATAGCCAATAATTATCTCAGTTTGGAAGTCATTTGTGCATGTTTTGCTGCAGAGGTCATTGAACTCCTTGCTTTTATTTACGCTTACAGTTACAGACTAGTGTGATCACTGTAAAAGCCAAGGCGTTGGAGGCAGTTTTTCTTGCTTTTAGTCTTTTACACATTTTAACTGAGACTATTCCTAATTCCTGAATGCAGCTTTTCTTAGTTTGTACTATTAGATATTGGTTCAATATCTAATGCAGTTTTTCCTTGTGTTCAGAAAGTGCTTGCTAGAACTTTTGATACAGATACAATATAGTTATAACTTTTAATTTAGTAAAAATTGTAATAACAAACAGTTTATATATATGAGGTTTATCATTATCACTGTCAGTTACTTGAGAATGACAATTTTTTAACATTTCCGGTTTACCAAAACCGCCCGTTTTAAAATCGAAACCGAACCAAACCGAATTTGCTAGTGGTAACATTCGGTTTTTAAAATCAGTAAATCGAAGTATTCGGTTTCAGTTTTGGTTAGCTCAATAACCGAACTGAATCGTACCATGTGCAACCCTACTGTTGGAGATGCTCTAACATATCCATCTTATCTTATGTAGGGTTTTCATGGATTTAGCATATCTCATCGGCTAAATCTTCGATTCACCGGCCTACAGTTATAACTAGGTCAATTGCTTGTTATTTGTTGTGATACTCCACCTGTATCCATGGAGATTTTATTCGAATCTATTGATGTGTTGCTTGCTGTGATTTGGAATTTCAATTGAGGTTTTCTCGGCTCTGGTCTTCATCGACAACTCTATGTGGCCCTCTTTTCAACTGCAATAGCGCTTAATTCTTAAAAATATCAGATAATTTTTTTTTAATGGTTGATACTTTCTTCAAACACCTCGTCGGAGAGGTATGAGATAAGTTTTTCCAATTGGTACCCGTATACCGGTCATTTCACGTCATGGTGTTTGATCTTTACATTTAAACCTTTTATCAAAGGATTTTATGCCCTGAGTCTGTTGATTATATCTTTCTCTTCTTTGAACCTTGTAAACCCATTTGATTGTCATATTTACTTCACAGAAAAATCCAAAAGTTATCTACTTAAAGTCCTTAAACCTTGATCTATAAAACCTCTTTTGCATTCGATTTTGCAATCTCACTATCCCAATTCTTGTCGTTTATGTGTAGTTTGTAAACTTTTTTTGCATCTGCATCGATTCATGTTATTTTTCATACCCATACCTTGGGCTCGTGAAGACCCCATATTAACCCATTTATTGCTTACCTTTTTGAACTTGAATTTGAAAGTTGGAAGGCAATTTTTCAAACCATCTGAAAGTCTAGTTTCAGCTCAAAGCGCTGGTTTTGTATTGTTGGTGGTATCCTTCTCATATTGTTATTTCATTTTTTTGCCTTATTTGTCCCTTGGTTAGTGTTGCAAAATTCAACGTGGATTTATATCAGTCATTTTTGGATTTCAATTTTGATTGCAAAGGTTTGATTTGATTTCATATTATAATTTGTGTCGTTAATATACAAGATTTATCTTTGGAGTTGTTTCTTTTATGAGATTTGGAACCATTTAAAGGATATTCTTGATCTGGTTTTAACCAAATTAGTCCTTAAGATAATATTCTCGAGCTTTACCCTGAGTAAACCAATGAAAGTAGTATAAATGATTTTCTTATTCTGCACAACTTCCCGATATGCACCCTAATATGGGATACCCAACTAGTGGACATCAGATCCAGAATTCATCAAGGACGACAGTTCTTATCTCCAGCTTCACAATTGACTTCATCTAATCTTGATTTGCTTGTTACCATCATTGGTGCATTAATAGTGAAACTTGCGGCAAGCCGTACAACGTGGAACACCCTTCTTACAATTGAATTCATCTAATCTGGATCCCCAGCTTTTCATATGGAAATCAGTTAATGAAGGTCTACCGACCTTCGTTACTCAAAATTGTATCTATCTCAGTAACTTCAACATTTGCCCACACTGCAATACGGATCTCGAAACTGTTGTTCACATACTTGATAGGTGCATAAATCATACATTTTAAGTAGTTTTTCCTGACCCTTATTTGCTATATTTGAGTGAATTACTATGTATTATTATTACTTTTGAAGTTTAGTTATCTTTTCAGGTTACAGTTCAGAAACCCGCAGAATGGAGCTGTATGAGAAGAATTACCGAGGAGCCAGTAAAACTCTTCTGAATTTAGGCCTTTCACCCTCCACAGTGTAGGAAATTTGAATTACGAAGCCAACGGAGAAAGAACGAGGTCATTCTGAGCTCGTATGAGGAAGATATGGGCAAAGCCACATGGTGGCAAACTAGCTTGTGCTGTTAGCGCCCAGGCGCTAAGTTGGCTGAACCGTATGTGCTAATGTGCTAAGTGACGAGTTGGAGGTGCTAGAGTGGTTTGATGGGCTAGTGGCTAGCCTTAGTAGAGTAGTATCTAGCTTGGGGAAGTCATATGGGATTAGGAAAGAATTTGGAGTTGATATATCTTGTTGGAGTGGAATAAGGAAACTTAGCACATTTCCTAGTTCAACTAGGATTCTAAAGTGGCTAACTCTAGTTTTATAAGGAGAACTAAACTCTTCTCATGGAAAGTCTTTGGGTGAAGTTGGGAACAAACTTGGAGGAGATATTCTCACGTAAGAAGAGCTAAATAAAAGGAAAATTCACGTATTCTAGACTTGGACAGAAACAAGAGGAGTTGGCAGCCGAGAAAAGTGCTAAAACGCACTGTTTTTAGGAAAAAGGCTTCACGCACTGAATTTCGGGTTTGAAGAGATATAAATAGAAAAAAATATAGGATAATTAAGGGATATACTCGGTGAAACAAATACAATACAGGGAGAGGCAAAGAAAAGAAGAAAACAGGCGTAAACAGACATCACAAAAGGCTGGAGGCGTAAGTTGGTGCTGCTGGCTACCATTGCTGCGTTTCAAAGTCTTATTCGTTCTTCGCAATCGTTCCGGGTTTGAGTAATTTATTTCTTAATTGTTTTCTATGGGTTTTGAGAAACCCATGATGAGCTAAACCCTCTATATTGGTTAGGGATGTAATCTGAAGTTGGAAAACATGTCTATCAATTGAATGGCGCATGCTTATATGTTCATGTTGTTTTTAGTATCGTTCATGTTGATGACGTTATTCCAACTCCAAATCTGATTTTTAATGATGATTGGGTAGTTAACTCAACTCTTGATCGTAATTATGATCATCCACCCATTCAAAGGGAAGAGTTGTGTTCAAGAGATTCCACTGTAATTAATGGTGGAAGGCGTGCGAATATTAGAAAATTATCTCAAAAACTATTTAAGTTGGAAGATGACGGTTGGGCCCCGGAAGAGCTTCTGGAAGAAATTAGTAAGACCATTCGTATGGAAATTAAACGACGTTCTGACAAAGGTTGGGAAACCGATGAAGATTCTGATTACGGTGAGTCTGAAAATGAAGAGAAGTGTGTTGAGAATGAGACCGAATTGATTAATACTGTGGAAGACCCAATTGAACTTTCCGAGGATGATATTAATAATGTTAATGCCGAGATCTTTGTTGAGGCAGTACAGTCAGAAAGTTTGATAGAGGACCACAACATACCAGAGGTAAGTAATTCATTACAGATTTTTGAAAAGGAGAAGGATTCCATAATTCACGATAATTTAGAAGGTTTGCCGAAACCTTTGTTTCTTAATCCTTTCCCTTTACCCCGTTTTGGCTTGGATTTACGTGCCTCAGAAGTACTGATAAATTACTTTGCTTCTAAATATCCATCGTTGGAAGCACTTGATTCTCCTTCTGTACAGGTTAGCAAAGAGGAGTCTATAGAAGTTCCCGAGTTCTATGTTCTTTATCCACTTCCGAGTGTAGAAAAGACTAAGTGTGGGGGAAACTTCTATCGAGCAATAACTTCACTATTAATTTCGTGTATTAATATTTTTGTTAAGTTAAAGTTTGCAATGCAGATTGTTTATGGGTGGAACCCCAAATTTTCAGATTATTGGTCTACGGGCGATCAGAGAGTCGGGCTGAAGACGGTAAACTAAGCGCTGAATGGGAGGCAACCCATTGGTTTTGTATTTCTACCTTTTTCTTTTGTTTCTGATTTTATTTTTAGAGCATGTAGAATTTCTCATCTTGACGTTACATTGGATGATTCAATTCACATTGTGGACAATGTAAAGTTTAAGTGTGGGGGAGTATTTATGCATATAGATTTTCACGTAGAATTGTTAGGCATACACACATTTGCATGAAAACCTTCAACTTTTAGAGATTTTAGAGTCACTTAGCATACGACTAGCTACGTTTACATACGGATTCTACTCGAAACAACTGAACTTAGAAATATTAGAGAACTATATTCGGAGTGCTTAGTTTTTGAGAGGCTAGAGCCAACCAAAATGGACCTAAATTGCCGGTAGGAGAGTACAGGTTAGAATTGTGATCATTCAATACCCATGAGTGAGGCACCAGACCTTCAATTATACGTTTAGAGTGTTTCATCTGCGCTAATTCTGGGTAGAATAATGAGCTACCTAACCTCGCACCAATTTTCAGCACTATTTTTGATCTCTTGAGTGCTATTTTTTTATCAACCATGAGGGTGTCATCAGAATTGCTAACTTATTCTTGTAGTTTGGTTTGCAGTTGGCATCGTTCTCTCGACAACGTCCATAGAAACATAGCATCATCAACAAGCGGAACATCAAAAATTTGAGGGAAAGTTGAAGACAGTCAAGGTGCAAGCGACAATTCAAAGAGGAAATTCATATTTGAGTAAGCAACAATACAATTAAACATGTTGAAGACTTACAAGAGCGAAAGAAATCGAAAAGTATGGATTCTATACAGATTTAGAGACGAAACAGAACTCACGGGAAGAGAAAAAACTCACGAATCAACAAGTTGAGAAAAATAGCAAAAGTATCCAGGAGAATAAGCATACTCACGTATATTCAAAAAAAAAAAACGTGAAAAAGAGTTGCTGAATATGGAATAAAGAGAAAAATGAAGAAAATATACTTTTTGCTGACCCAGAGCTATTCATTCTGAGTTACAGTACCCGGAGATATTCATTCTGAGTTACAGTGCTTGAAGTGGTACAGGTCGTGAAGAGAAAAAGAGCTAAAAATCGTCAAGTTCTACGAAGTTCAAGAGTTCATTATCTACAGTTGATACCGAAGACGTTTCTATGGGATGTTGGGACAGTGGTGCTGATTGTCGACCGGATGAGAAGGTAAGTAACAATTCCCATCTTCGCATAATGGTTGATTTCCTTTCTAGGGGTCACTAGAAAAATAAAAAGGGGTCTTTCTTGTCCCATTTTCTATGGGTTCACATCTTAATATGACTCGGAAGGTTACCTTTCCTTCCTACCTGTCAACATGTGTAGGCCCTCTATCTTTATTCTTGCCTACACATATGTGAGAACCATAAAGTGCGTCTTCTGAGTGTCAAATTCATAAAATCCTATTGGTAAGGCAGAAATATTCGGTCACTCTCGAACCGGGACTCTTTTATTTGGTGGTTTTCTCCAAACTCAAGGATTAAGCATGAGAATAATGTTCTTTATATTTCTGACTTCTTATTGTTGGTATGTAGAAACTTTATGTCTTTGTAGCTTTTTGTATGCAAGTGCTAGGGAATTTTTAGAAGTTGAAGCAGGTTTTGTGGGTACATCTCTGGTAAACCCTCACGAGACTATAACTCGTCCACTAGGGACACCTAGGGGTTTAAAGGCTTGTTGCACATGCTAAGTGTAACCGTTTACTCGACGAAACTGAGTTGTATTTTAGATTAGTTTAGATTGGTAGTTTGCTCGAGGACTAGCAAAAGGCAAGTGTGGGGGAATTTGATAGGTGCATAAATCATACATTTTAAGTAGTTTTTCCTGACCCTTATTTGCTATATTTGAGTGAATTACTATGTATTATTATTACTTTCGAAGTTTAGTTATCTTTTCAGGTTACAGTTCAGAAACCCGCAGAATGGAGCTGTATGAGAAGAATTACCGAGGAGCCAGTAAAACTCTGCTGAATTTAGGCCTTTCACCCTCCACAGTGTAGGAAGTTTGAATTACGAAGCCAACGGAGAAAGAACGAGGTCATTCTGAGCTCGTATGAGGAATATATGGGCAAAGCCACATGGTGGCAAACTAGCTTGTGCTGTTAGCGCCCAGGCGCTAAGTTGGCTGAACCGTATGTGCTAATGTGCTAAGT